>JANHFO010002782.1:308626-320411 GCA_032468095.1 Pareas carinatus | reverse complement strand
TGTTGGCTGGCGACCCCCAGGGGGAGAGCCTTCTCTGTGGCTGCTCCCACCCTCTGGAATGACCTCCCCCCAGAGATTCGTACTATCCTAGACCTCTGTGCTTTCCGCCGTGCCTTAAAAACCCATCTTTTTATCCAGGCTGATTTGGCCTAATTCACACCTCTTCCGTGTCGAAATCTGTTATTAATTTTAAGAATTTTAAATTTTAGATTTGGTTTAAATCGGTTTTATATTGCGGTTTTTTAAATTTAGCCATCAAATTTATATTATTTTTGAATTTCTCTTAAAATCTGTTGTATATCTTAAGTGTTTTTTAAATGGCTGTACACCGCCTTGGGTCCCTTCGGGGAGAAGGGAGGTAAAAAAGTTGAAACAAACAAATAAATAAATAAAACTGTGTGGTTTTCAGGCCTATGAAATGGCCTTCCTAAGAAAATGCTGTTGGCCTTCATTCTCCCAGTGTAGGAAGCTGATAAAGACACATCTCTTTCACTAAGTCCTCTTTAAGGTCACTTATAGATCAGTCCCTTCAAGATAAGACTATTGCATTATCTACATTGAAAACCATTTGGAAGCTACAGCAGGTCTACAATACAGCAGCACAATCGATATTAGGCAAGTTTTGCTGGGCCTGTGTGTAAGCCTTATGAGGTAGACTAGACAGAAAACACAATTATACTTTGTTTTAAGATCCATTAAAAGAATTTTACAAGTCCAAAGGTACTTCTCTCTCGAGTCTCCTTTACAGCCCCAAAACTAGGAGAGTCTCTTCTGAGTCTCTTGCCCTGCTCAAATTTCTGCTGTGTGCTTAGCTGTCTTTTATCTGACTATTCCTTTAGTTGTGTCTTGTTGCTCTGTCAAAGTCATTCCCACATGCCATGGCACTATGTAACACCCTTGCTGCATGATTTGCACTGGTTGCCAGCTAACTTTGAGGTACAATTCAAACTGTAATTATTATTTATAAAGCCCCACATGGCATATGGCCTACTTCTCTGAAAGATTACCTTTCCCAGCAGTGTCTGTTGGTGCATTCCAACAGGACTGGATTGCTATGAGTCTTTTCAATAAAGCAATACCGTGTAGTGGGATCTCGGAGGTAGGCATCTAGAGATCTGCATAGTTCAAAACAAGGTTTAAAAACCAATTTCCCCCCACATGTCCTGGATTAGATAGGTAGATTGAGTCTGTCCAATTGTGGGAATACAGATAGGATAGGACCATGAATGGATGCTATTTCTATTACTAACTGCACATAGTCAGTGCAGGAATAGAGCAGCCACAAATTCAATATCTGATAGATAAATATTGTTACATTATTCGGTTTAATGTTTGATTATAATTAACACTGCTTGCTTATAGTTTGTGGGGTTTTTTTTAGTGTTGTAAGCTCTCGTGGTAGTTAAATTGATAGAAATGAATTCTCTCAGTGGGATAGAAGCGTGATAATAATTCAATAAAATAAATAAATCAGATCCTTTTGGTCTGTTTTTTTTAAAGGAATCTAATTCAGAAGAGTTCTTATAAGGATAAGTGGAGAAAACAGAGAAATTGCCCTCAAGTGCTTGGTAAAAAGATAAGTAAACAAATACTTACCCAATAACTATTTCAGTGGAAAATAGTTTTGAGTATGACTAAGTTGAGTATATTTTCTATACTCAAGGCACTAGTTTTTAATTTGATTCTACTCTGCTGTTCTGCTGTTATTGTTGCATTTAAAATAGTTTTAGTTTCAAGATTAATGACTTAAATGAGCACATAAATAAGTGTCAGCCTGCTTTCTTCAACCTTGTGTAAGGGTTACTAATATAACTAAGTGTTCTGAATACTCACAACTGTTACATAAATGTGAAACATTTAATTTTTCTAGGGCCTCAAGGTGAAAAAGATTCTAATTCCTAGAAGACTTTATATAAGGCTAGATAAAGCAAGGCGTTTATATTTTGAGAAATGAAAGAAACTATTGAGCATTTCCTGTTCCTTCTCTAACTGAAGATTAATTGGGATATTTTTGCTAGAAACAGCAGGATGACTGAATAATTGTTAGTTATTATCATTTTTTAAACAAAAAGCCTCCCTACATCCTCTCAGCTGCCAAAGGTGTCTCTCCAAAAAGCTTCGGCCCACTTTCTTTAAAAATTAGAAAATGATTTCTAACAGAAAAATAACAGCATGAAAGCACCAATACTCTGGAGCTCAGATTCAAGATACAATGTGGCTTAACTCCATGCATCTTCTTGAATTACTGATGAAATTAAAATAAGTTAATTTAGGCGTAGCCAATACCAGATTAGTGCAATGGTCCAGCAAGACTGTCTCTCTTTTGAAGAGGGAAAAATAATATCCAGCTATTTAATGATTTCTTAGAATTTGTTCGTATAATTCAGGATTGTCTACACAGACTGCCATTAATGCGCCAGATGTCCCCAGAGTGGTCAGTACTTATATATCTGGGATCTTCTGCATCTAAAGCTGTGTGTCTGTCTATAAAGCTCCATCCTTTCCTTTGAACTCGGAAATGCTGATGGGCACTTTTGCAAGGGTCAGTGTTAAGTGCAGGGAAAGTCTTGTATACTGAAAGTGGGGAGAAATGTTACTTATAAATATTTATTTATTATTAATGTTTGAATCATGCATTTCAAAATCAAGATTTTTCAGGATAGTGTACACTGCCTTATACTGTATATCTGGTGAGAGTTTACAGCTCATTTATTTTGCACACTGTTGACTAGTCATTTTTCATCAACTTTTGTATTATTTGAATTTTAAACTATATAAATACTCACGCAACTGCAGATTTTGCAGTCTGTCTACAAGTAATTCTTGACTTACAATCATTCATTCAGTGACCATTTAAAATTACATTGGTGTGGGGGGGAAACAGAGTTATGACCTAGAACTGAAATTATGGTTGTTGCGGTGCCCCTGATGGTCACATGATTATGATTTGAGCACTTGGTGATCCATTCATAATTACAACCCATTTCCAAGTGCCCCATGATCATGTGATTACCATTTGGAATTTTCCCTACTAACTTCCCCAGAAAGTCAATGGGTAACAGGCAGGATAGACCACCAGCTACTTCTGTCTGCTGTGAGGACCCCCTCTAGTCTCTGGAGACTGGCTGAAAAAGGTCCTTGTTGAAATCCAGGCAGAATTTTCAGCCCCAGAGTTGATAGGTTTCTAAAGTTTCTTCTCTCTGGCATTGAAAATCTTGCTTGGATTTTAGCACAGTGGATTTTCAGCCCCAAGAGCAGAAAGACTTTAGAAACCTATCAACTCTGGGGCTGAAAATCCAAACAAATCACTCTTTCCAGTGACATAATAAAACGTATAATCCAGTTTGTCAGCACATTTCAGCCTTGACCTGTTTTAAAAATTCCTGTGATGGTGATTCATGCTTCTTAGTCAAAGAAACTGATGGCCATTGGATCTCAGCATCAGAGGCTGCCAGGATGGCCTAGAAGGAGGTGTTGGGGGCTATTGTCAAAATAAGATGACCTCTAGGTGAAATAAGGCAGTCTCATCCTGTCTGAATTGCTGATGTTGGTATTTACAAAGGTGCCTGGAAATGGACAATTAAATCATTTGAATTCCTAGATTTAATGCAAAATTATGGTAGGAGAGATGTCTATAGGCAGCAACAGTTGATGAATAAATTACTTTGCAACTATTGTATAAGCGATTAATTTCACCCATCCCATCCTGTACAATTTTCTACTATAGCAGAAATAGATTGAGATTACCCAATATGCTGAGAATCTCAGCTCCTCAAGGAAATTATAAACAGGGTATCTTAAAAGAGAACCAGCTTGGGGTTGTGGTTAAGTCATTAGCCTAAAAACTAGGATACTGTGATTTCTAGTCCTGCCTTAGGAACAAAATCAGTTGGGTGACTTGAGCCAGTCACTTTCTCTCAGTCTTAGGAAAGGGGTGATGGGAAACCACTTCTGAAAAACCTTGCCAAGAAAACTGCACGGGCTAGTCCAGGCAGGGGCCTTGAGATGGCACAAATCTATATCTATATCTACATTTATAATATAGAACTGAGATAAAATATTACAAATCTGTTCTTTGATCCACATACACACAGATAGAAGAATATGCCATACCCCGGAAGACAAGCTCATAGGAAAAAAGGTTGAGAAACCAAGTAGCAAGAGCCCTGTCTAGTGGGATGTTATGCTGCTCAAACTGTGTAAATGGGTCTCAGCCTGGACAGAATTTTCTTAAAACAGTTTAGAATCAAGTTGACCTGTCAACAGGACAGAAGCAGCTTAAGGATATAGTGTAGATAAGCCCGAAAGTGGAGTGTCTCTTGGCGACATTTTGGCAAGGTCTCACTTGCCATCTTCAGGCTGGTGCTTTTGGCTTCTTGCTAGTCATAGACCCGAACACACCTGGACCTACGTACCTGTACCCATGAAAATCTACAAATATATATATATATATGTAATGTCATAACCCCTGGTAGGCCCCTATATATATATATATATGTCATAGCTTGCAACTATTTTGATAGCAATCAATCTACTGACTGCTATCCTGATCTGCATCTTTCTGCATCTCATTTCCTTCTGGTCTTTCTTTTTTACTATTCTCCATGGCTACACATGGATTTCCTTCATAATTTAATACTTCATCATAGTGAAGCGGATTGTTATTTATGTAAAATGACTCTAAAATTAACATATTGGTCTTTAAAATGCCACAAGCCCCTTTAAAGCATAGGGACAACTCAACATCACTGAAATTTGATTGGGATGAGAAGGAATCTTCCATATGCATAGCCAAACTGAAATTGCTGCTCTTACTGAAGCTGAATGATTTTCTTTGCTGGGACCCTAAAGGATAAACACTCTCAGCATGACGTAAAGAGCTTCACTTATCTCAAGCCTTTCCATTCTCGTGACTTATGTATGTTACGGAATACTTCAACATGCCTTTGAGAAGTGGCCATGCACAGCTCAGTGGAAATAGTATTAGCAATGTATAAATACATCCTTCAAAACTCTTCTAACTTAGTAGTCCAACTGTGTATAATAAACATGTATTAAAATCAGGTTGCCCCACACCCAATTTCCTCTCAAGAATTCTTTGCAATAACAAAAAAGATCCAGAAACAATTATTTTCCTGGCTTTAATGAACACATCCCACAATAACGGCAATAGTTATAATAACGAGTGATGAAGTTAGTGAATATATCTGGAGTCTTGTAAAGACTTCTACTTTCTGGCAGAGCCCCCACTGGGACTATTTACAGCTCCTAGGGTTACAAAGCATAGACATCTAATTATGCACATTTGAATTAGTTTCTATTACTTTGCTCCTTGATTTGCCCTTAATATTCCTTCACTCCCTCCCTTTTGTTTTTTTATATTTAATTTCATATGTTAAAAATGAAACATATGACCAGGTCCAGAAAAATACATTGAGATGCTAGTCAAAAGGAAGGCATAGACAGAATGCAGTTTTTTGGGATATCTTGTATCATCTAAAGAATATTTGCTAGATCAGTCCCCAGTCAACATGTTATATTAGGGCTGTGTGAATCATTTTGAGGAAAGCTCAGGAACGGAAAGAGAGAATACTGGAATTGCTGAAGTATGATGTCCTAGAAACTGCTGTACTGGGTCTTTAATAGAATCTTGTGGTTTGACCAAATTGCCAATGAATGAATGCTATACACTGTTTATCTTAATTATTCCTTGGATCACAGGATGTTGTTTTCTGATATCAGATATTGATTCTCTCTCAAGTCTTACCTACATTAACTGTCAGCAGGTATATGGAGGTTCCTGACAAGTATTTTTCCATAACTATTTGAGAATGCTAGAAACTTAACCTGGAATATTCTATACAATATCCTTTTACGATTTAGCAATTGTCTCCCCTCCACAAAATCTCTGTTTAGTATAACATGAATATCCCCATAAGAATATGTTATGACAAAATGATTCAACATTCCATGAAGAAGATTATCAAGTAATAATTTGAACATATTCCTGGGAAATAAAATTGTAAAATGTGTAAAATTGTTGTTTACAACATATGTAGAAGATGCAAAAATAAAACTAGAAACTTCCTGTATCTAAGGAATACTAACTGGGACCTTAGGGTCATATGTTCTACCCCAAAGCCTTGGAATAATTCCAGAACTTTTTCAAAAGTTGCCATCAAAATTTAAATCAAAGTTTTGAGTATGACGAAAGGGAAAACTCATAGTATTCTCGAGGAGTAACTTGCTTTTAATAGAAAATTGTATTGAATCAAATAATATTTATCATGGCCCCAGTTACTTTTTTGGACTAAGTACATTGTGTCCCAATTACACAACTCAAAGACCAAAAATCTTATACCCCTGATTGGGTTATGTAATTCTAAACTAGTTAAATTCTTCTATTGGTAAAAACAACTAAACAAAGCATAATAGTATCCATTCATCTTTCCCAAGCATCTAAATTAAATTTCAGTACCATTGCACATCCTTGAATTTTAATGACTATTTTCATCTCTTATTAGTCTGGTTTAAAATTGCCATTCTGTCACTAACTGTACTGTGAAACGAAGCACAAATGAATCTCTTTAACCCAAAACTGTCAGTGGTGCAAAGAGTGGAACAGCTGGCAGGAAGAAAAGGCAGGATCTGTTAGAGGAAAAGGAGATCTACCTCCTGGGAGCAATTCTAGAAGAAATAAACATCAAAATGAACGACTTAACAAGGCACTGCAACCATATTTGTTGGCAAATTGGATAATATTACCACACAACTAAATATTCTACAGAGTGATCTGATACCATTGACTTGCAGTTATGAAAACAATATGGTCTTAACAGCATATGTGAAAAAGATTAAGCAAGCATATTACCTGTAAAAGTCATTAATGAAACTTTATGGAAAAGTCAGTTTGAGCATTAAAATACTTGTCTGTCAGATTTTTAGCATTTGTATTTTGAGAAAGTTAGGAGTTAGTAACATTTGCTGAAGTAACTATAAAAGCAAGTTACATACAGGTGCTACATATCCACTGGAGTCCTGACTGAGCCAGTTTGGTGTAGTGGTGAAGGCATCAGGCTGGAAGGCTTGAGATCATGAGTTCTAGTTTTTCCTTAAGCATAAAAGCCAGCTGGGTGACTTTTAGCCATTCGCTCTCAGCTCAGCCTACCTTACAGGGTTGTTGTGGTGGGAGAAATAGGAGGAGGAAGGAATATTAGATTGACCTTGAGTTGTTTATAAAAATAATAATGACAGGATAGGAATAAAATAAATCATCACTATTCCAAATGAAGCCTTATAGAAATCAGAATTCTCAATTTGAGTTGATCCCTTATAATCCTTCTCTCACTAATTACAGTACGCACATGTAGCTTCTATGCAGGAGACCTTATAGTGGAGATTCTAAGTATAGAGTTCCTAGGTAAAGGTAACCTTACCATATATCTACTGAGCTTTAAAACAAATAGATGCCATTGATTATTCAGACAGTACATTGTACAGAAGCCATTAAGAAAGCTCTATGCACTGGCACCAGCTTTAAATCAATATGTCAATTGTTCTAACAGCAGAAAATATTTTTATGCCACTCATAGTGACATTCACTATGGCTGTCACAGAGACTCTTTCCCCCTTACATGCTGGTCTTGATTCATAAAGTCTGACACAGTTTATGAGATTATTATCTGAATAGACCTCTTTTCTGTGTGTAATGTAGTGTGGTCTAAGATCATAACCAGAATCTCTTTTCCAATTCTCCCCTTCACCTGAAACTTAGATAGGAACTACCAGATAGAAGAGCTTTACAGAGCTGTTCTCTCTTTATGAAACCTAGCCTAGCACTTATTTTTGGGTCAAGTCCATGTTATTCTCTTAGGTCTTCATAATTAATCTTAAATATTATTTTACTGGAGTAATATTAATATTTTCTCTTCTAAACTACCTTATATTAAACTCTGTTAACAGATTTTCAACTTACTGCCTCTATTTGAAGAGAGTAAGATTGAGGAGATTATACTGGATTTCCAACTTCTCTTTCAACAGATGAATGAGACTGGAATGACCTTCTTTTTGGTGGCAGGCAACGAATGCAGAACATCATTTCACTAGAATTTCCTTTCAGTAACACCTTCTTTGAGTTCTTATAAATTCAAGCCAAAGCCATCAGTATCTAGCCATCTTGCTTCCTATCAACTTCTTCTTCTATAGGTAGTGATTGTCCCAAGCCCAAAGGCTCTCTCATATCAGGTGTCCCGAAAGGCTTAGTGGAGTTTTAAGCTTTTAAAATAGTGAGCACCAACCTTTTGAACATGAGGGACCGGTCCCACGTAAAAAGGTTTTTCCACAGATCGGAGGGGTTGTTTTTTGCATGCTTCCCACCTCTTGTGAATGGGGCATGGCTTGTTTGCGCAGCCTGGTTGCTAGCATGTTGCAGCCCAGGGGTTGGAGACCCCTGTTTTAAAAGGTTTTTTTGTGTTTTGTGACAACCTTTAATATGAGTTCACAATATTTAAGCATTTGTTTCATTATTACTGCTTTCAATGTCCAATCTAGTTTTAGTTTATCTAGTATTGAACAATTTGTTCTTCATGTGGCAACAATATTCTCATCTATTTTTTCAACATTACAGTTCAAAGTTATTTTTTTTCTTCATTTAGTCTTTCTGAGAATTTAAATTTTGCAGGCATGAGTTGTAACTGGGAAGACTGTAGGACTGATATTACTAACATATGGTCAATTGAATGTCTGTACTTTTTAAAATAAAATTTTAATTGCTTTTAAAATAACAAAAGAAAAAGAAGAAAAAGAGAACAAACACAAAAATAATTAAAGAAAATATGTGCCTAAAAATAGTGAAAAAATACAACAGAAAAAAGAAAATATGAAGTATAATATGCCATTACAATTGTATAAAGTTACAATTGTATATATAATTATCTAAACATTGTGTACACACAGATATACATTGACATTAATATAATTAATATAATTATACATATAATTATAACTGTTTATTTCTATTACACTCATATGAATATCATGCTTTTTATCAACTTTATTTTGTAAAAAATAGTCCCATATTTACCCATAAAAAGTTAATGTCTATAAGTCATGGTTGTAGTTCAAGAATTGTACATTTGATTAATTGAGGATCCTTTTTTGTACAGTTTTGTAAAGTTCTTTATAGTCATTTCTCCTTTATATCATTTATATACTGTATTTCTTCATTAGATCTTTGCCTTCTTCATCTTTTATTATGCTTACTTTGCATAAAAATGTTCTTTTAGAATTAAACACATTTCTTATCCTTCCCATTCAATTGTTATCATCAATTGTTTAGTTAGAAATAATTCTTTGTCTCCTCATAAATCTCTCCTTTGGAACTTAAACTTTAGCTGGGCATATTTTCATCTGCCACTATTATCATTTTCATTCTGACTTTCTTTACTAATTTTCAATGTGTCCGCAAATTACCATTTTGTCTTCTTTTAGTTTTTGAATTTCAGGGTGTTTTTGTTGTGTCATCTGTAGTAATATCACAAATTTCAGAGTCCTTCAGCAACTTGGTTTGTCAAATTAAATTTTTAATGCATAATCAAATGGAATATTGCTGAGATTGTATCCTGTTGGTCTGTTGATTTTATTCATTTTCTTTAATTGAAATTCTAATTTTGTAAAAGTAATATATGATTTCAGCTCCAGTCAGCATTAGATCATTTTGCTGACAATAATGCTTCTTCATCAATGCTTCTAGAGTATGGAGGTAATCTGATTTCATTCTTACCCCTCTGGTGATGTCCATCTCACATTTTGCAATGTTAAGGAATTGCATTTGTTTGATAGAAGTCTATTAGTCTATCTCATCTTTCTTATTAAAACCAAGGTCAATATTTCCATTATTCCAGATGCTGTTTTATTTCAGTGTCAGCATTCCAGTTTCCTACAATTCAGATCATATCTTTTTTTTGGAATTGGTGTCAATCAACTGTTTCAAGTTAGCACAGATCTGTTCAGCTTCCAGTTTCTCTGCAGTTACTGTATGCGCACAGATCAAGAGAATCTTGATTGGTTCGCATAGGACCCGAATGGAAATTATTTCACATTTGTTCTGATTATCTTGTCTACAGAAGAGGAAATAATGTTCCTTTGACCTGAAATAACAAATTGTAGTCCATTTTAATTTACTGATTGCCAGGTGTCACCTTTTCCTATCTAACGTCTTTCTCTGAAAAATATATTTATCTGTAATTTAATATTGATAATTGCATAATTTAACACTAACACTAACAATGAAATAATTACTAAATTATTTAATAATTAGCTGTTACTAATGCAGAACTTTTAATAGTTCAAGTTCAACTTTAAAATAACAACCAGACAGTACAGAATGAAATAGTTCAGAATAATTTTTTACATTTTTATATTAGAGTTCCGATTGCATGAGTTTAAGTGCAATTGCTCATAATTAGATAACAGAGACTAATATTCATGCAAAAGTATCTCGAGATATTCAGAAGGAAGTTGGGGTGTAGCTGTTAATTGGTATTCTAAGGACTAATATTTAAGAATACAACCAATAATAAAAATGATTATATATCTACAAAATGAATATATCCCAAAATTGAGACAGACTTCAGGAGTTGAAATTTGATAAAGTTGTATAGCTGATATGCTTTTTACTCATTGCCTTGTATCACTCAGCAGGAGAATATCATATGTGTAACAATAAACTGAAAAGTTTTCTAATAATGTAAATATTTGTACAGGGGGAAAGAACGTGCTTTGTTTGGATAATATGAAAAAAGACACCACTGCTGCCACCATCCTTGTGTTTTAGAATTCTGCACTCAGATGCTTCACTTTCTATCAGAAGTATCCATTTTCAAGTCCTTATTAAATTCTTGTTCAATTACTAGTCCTTGACAACGCATCACAGATTTAGAGTTTTATTTGGATTTTCAAGAAAGAAAAGGATAAATGGAGTGCTGCCTGTGTTTAGCGTCTCCAGCATGGGAAGAAATTATATTTTTCTTCACACTTCAAGGAGATCAGATTAGTGCATTCCAGGTCCTGGCGATGCATAAGTCTCAGAGCTAAAGAAAATTGAAATAAAGGTCACCGAATCAGGCTTCATTCATTTGCTTTCACTCGCTTATCTTGGCCTCATGCTTGCTTCTTTTTGCTGTAATTCCCTCTTATTTGTGTCTAGCATATTTAATTTAATCGTTTTTCACTCATGCTTTCTTATTTACCCAGTGTGGTTTTCTGAGGCTGAAATTGTTTAAAAAAATATTAATCACAGGTCACTTCTGTATGTGTATTTTGAACTGGTTGGGTAATAGCCACATCTTTCACCTCACAAGAGTGACAGAAAACATGTAAGCGCTGAGGGATTTTTTAAAAAGAAAACTTCCCATAATAAGCAAGAATAGATAATGTTAGATCTGAGGGGCTTGGGTCCGTTCGCGCAAGGAAGAAGCGGAGACGCCTCAGTGAATCCAAACAGAATTTATTGTAACGAAAGTAACAAAATGTAGCCAGCCGAGGCTGGAAAAATACAGAGACTTTTATAACACATTTGGGCTGGCGCAGCAGCCAATCACAGAGTCCCCTTTAGCTGGTCTCCTAAATGTCTGAGTAGTTGGGAGGGGGGAAACAGCTCCCAACATCTGCTGACCATTGATTGACAGGGCAATTAGGGTCAGACAAGTTGGAGCCTCTGGCTTGACCAGGAGGCTCCCATAGACAGCAAGGGACCTTTGCTTCTCCAGCAAAGCCTTTGGATCCA
>JANHFO010002782.1:272122-285031 GCA_032468095.1 Pareas carinatus | reverse complement strand
TTGTAAAAAGTAATAAACATGAATTGTTGGTTAGTAATTAGTTGAATATGTGGGTATGGGGTCTGCCCTGTAGCAACGACATGTTTTGGGGTTCGCAGCTTGAACAAGTTTGAAAACCTCTTCTTTAATCTGTTATTCACTGTTACATTTTATTTATTTATTTATTTAGATAGTGGGCTTCCTGCAGGTTTTAGAACAATCAATATTTTTCACTTCTCTCCAAGCATCACTGACTGTGCAACTTCCATTAATTTTAGCAGGGCTTGGTTTTAGAGTCTTTTATTGAAATGAATAGAACTCGTGCACCAGGTGCCTGACATATTGCAAGTGCAAGCTGTTAAGATAATGGAACATGATTAATTTGCCTTGCTTTTCTCTTCCATAATGATACAGTACAGTTCACTCGTCAAGGATCACCTTTGTTAGGCATGGGGAAAATAGCATCATGGCGTGTGTTTGCACCTGTGGCCTTTACTCTGTTTCTTTAATATCAATTTGTCTCTTAGTTCCCAATTCAGACTTATCTCTCTTCATATATAGACAATTCTTTCTCCTCAGCCATATGGGCTGAATATAGCCAAATATATAAGAAAGAAATTGCCTGCAGGTAAGTTTGTCTGTATCAGATCAAATGAGATCTTCCACTGACTCCCACAAGCTATCACATCTAGTTTGCAAACATTCAGACAACCATCAAATGGCAGGAAGGAGATACAGCAAACTCTGTTCTACTCTGTAAGAAACAAATATAGTATAGTATTGGCTGTCACTTAGTGATCATAGGATTTTTTGCATCTCACATTGTCAGTCTTTCAATGCAGACCAAATTCAGACATGCAAGCTAATATTAGTTTTAGTATATGGCTATAGTACTAAAATCTTGCAAGTCTGAATGAACTTTCCCATCTCCCTGCCTTTATCTTCATGGAAACTAGGGAGAGTCATGTCTGAGATGTTTTCAGAAATATCAGAAGCTTTGTGCAAAGATTAAGGGCACAATGGAAGATATAGCTGCTGGTCAATGGTGAAAGACTGGGAGACTTTAACTTCAAGACAGGAAAATTTCAAGGAAACTTACTATCACCGCTACTATTTGTCATTGCATGCATTCCTGCCTCAATGATACTGAACAAGTTGGCCATGACTATTCAACATCCAAAACATCGGCCAGGTTATCTCACTTCCTTTATATGGACAATCTGAAACTGTATGTAAAAATACTATCTGAAATGCAATTCCCAATGAACACTGTTCAAATATATGGCCCAAGATACTGCTGTGTATTTTTGACTGGCCAAATGTCTCACTCTTACTCTCAACAGGAAAAAGTCATGAAAACTAAGGGAGTCGAGATGGTCTATGGAAATAACATTGAATGTTTGGAAGAAGAAAATCATTGCAAATACTTGGAAATCCTTGAGACTGACAATGTCAAGATCACACTGAAGTAAAAAAGAAGGTAAGTAGTAAATACATTAGAAGATCAAAGAAAATCTTAAAGCTCCAACTCAGTGCTAGAAATATGATTAAGGTGATTAATATTTGAGTGAGTTCAGTTATTATATATGCAGCTGGAATAGTGGACTGGATTCAAGCTGAAGTAGAAGTCCTGGGCAGGAAAACTAGAAAAATATAACATTGGATCATGACATTAAATCACCATGCAGTGATAGTGACATAAAGATAGGTCATACAATAAATAGATCCAAAGTTCTTATACGGATGGACTTGATTACAGCAGCAACAGTACACTGAAGGGCTAGACAGGGAACAAATCATCCCACATAAAATCTTTCTATGTGGTTGCTAAGAATCAACATTAACTTGATAGCACATAAATAAATCACGTAACCATCCCTTTGCTTAGAAAACCTTCCTCCTTAGCTTTCCTTTTTTGATTTCCTCAAGGACATATCCTACTACTAGTACTTTCTATCTAGAATTAATGTTGCTACTGCTCCCTGAAGTATTCCCTGGAAGAGGCAGTGGCAATATTTACTATCTCCTTGTTTCTCCTGTTCCACAGCTCCTCTTCATTAGAAGTTCTTTTTCTTCCTGCTAACTATCCATGATAATATGCTGTATCATCAACTTGTCCTACAAATATCAACTACAATTCTCAGAACCTCCATCAGCGTGCTAGGAGTTCAGTGCCTCTGCAAGGAGATAGCCTGTATCTTTAGCTCTTTCACATTTTTGAATTTACAGCTTTGGCTTGTTTTTCTCTAACAATATTCCAACCCTTCTTGTTGATTTCAACATTCTTGCTGACAATTTCAGGCCCAGTTGACTGGCTCAATCAGTCAGGCTGATAGGCTCTTTTTTAATCTCTAAGAACTACTCTGTTATTAGCCTTCTCTAGACAGATTTTTTTCCTGTCTGGGTTAAGCAACGTTTTGTCAATTTCAGCATTGCTCATTCTCTGTTTTTGGCCTCCCCTACTTTCTGTGACTTGTGATGAATTGTTGCTGGCTTAGAAATATTCTAATCTTCGGTTTATTCCCACTCCCTGCACCTTCACATTATTAGTTCGTCTCTGTTTCTGCCTGTTGCCTCTGTGTGTTTGTTTTTGTTGTTTTTGGTCACTTTCTCGATCAGGTAAAACTATTGTGCGGCTGAAATGAAGAACATGATGCATTGCATTTATTCACATCCATATACTATTATGTTAGTGTCTTACAGAACTTCTGGTTGCATGGATTAAATTTATTTTATAATATATTGAGATAGAGATCTTTCTTTTGCTTACAATAATTTGTAAAGCACCAAGTATACTGGTATGCAGTTATTGCCATAATTAATATCCTTGATCCTTGGCTCAGCATCTTACTCACTGACATTATTTCCTTCCTGCACTTGAAAGTCATTTACTATATGCCTAGAACATCGCTGCCAAGGACATTCTATATAAATAGATGATATATAAAGTTAACCAGTATTCAGTGCTCCAGTAATAAAACAAGCTTATTATGAATAATGCAGTCTTATTTTTGATAGGATTGATTACAATGATTTTTCTCAATATATCTACTATTGCGAATTCCAGTTTTTCCCTTCCAGAAAAAAAGCAAACTTAGAGAGGTTCAATTTATTTTAGATAAAGCAAAGGCAAACAAAATCCCATGGTGCAAAATAAGGGAGGTATTGGTCTTGTTTAGAATCAGAAATTAATTCTTGTCTTCTAAATATCATGACATACACCTAGAAAACTAAATTCAGGGTTATATGCAGCAATGACCAATACAGTGTTTGTGTTATGAAAGAATTGGGACAAACAGGAACAATTCAAATCTGCTGTTTGGAGTAAGAATTTGTTAAACTTAAAGTTCAAATAGAGAGCCAGTTTGGTCTAATGGTAAAGGCATCAATCCAGAAACCAGAAAATTATGAGTTTTAGTTCTACTTTAAGGTATGAAAGCTGCCTGGGGGGCTTCAGGCCAATAATTCTTTCTTAGCCCAACCAACCTCACAGGGTTGTTGTGGTGGTAAAAATAGGAGGCAGAAGGAGTATTAGGTATGTTCATTGTCTTAAGTTAGTTATAAAGATAATAAAAATGGGCCATCAATACATGCATAAATAAATATGTAACAATTCCAATACAATTTTACTCTGGAGAAAAAATAATTCTATATTTTTCTGTCCCAGTAAAAGCTATTATTTAAATGGTAAAGGACATAGTTTTATTTCAGGCACCCACATCTAAAGGGAATGAAATTATGTAACAATCTAGTGGGCATGATGTTCAAAGAAAGAAGAAAACAACAACAGCACCAACTATAACAGCCTTGTTTAAAGCAGTGCAATGGTCATCAAATGCCCACTTGATGAGATACTCAATTTTTCTCTAATCTCATACAAAAATTCTGTTTATTTCTGACTTCTGATCAAAGACAAGGCCTTTCCATGAATAAAGGGCTATAAACAAGAAAGGGTTTTCACAAAAAACCCTTTTCAAGAATGCAGAACGAAATTGTGGCAAACGAGTATACGGAATAACATTATAAATTTTCACTTGTCTACCAGTTATGTCCACTCTTTGCAAATAGTGATTTGAATGCCATCTTCTCTCAATCAAGTTATAGGATACTAGAAATGTTGCCACAGAAGATAATTTAAATTGCATAAATATGCGGCTTTAAAAATTATAGATATTCAAGAAATTGTACAAGTAAGTCCTATATGATGTGATCTCAGATTCAGACAGCTGCATTTCCTCTTCAGCCCAATTTAATCAAACTTCTTTAATTTAAAATAATGAATTCTATTTGTCTGAATACTTATAACTTAGGCTATATCAACAAAACTCAGAATACATACAATAGTTAAATACAATTTAAAAACACCATAAAACAACCACATATGCTCATGGATTTAAGTTCAAACACACCCAGAAGTTAACTATCAATGCTCTTAATGATGAAGTTCCTGTATACAAAAAGACACTTTTATTCAATCAGTGAACAATGATTGGACAATCAGATTTTTATGAGATTCAGTTTGTCTGGTGGTTAATATGCTGGTCTAGAAACCTGGAGTTTGTGAATTCTAGTCCTGCCTTAGTCGCAAAAGCTGACTGGGTTCATTTTAATCAATTCATGATTAAGATAGTGGTTTGTTGATTGCAGCTTATAATGACTTTATGACTATGAATGTATCATATGCTTATATACACAATTGATTATGCCTATATATGCAATCACTATGCCTATGTATACAAACTAGCTGCCGGTACCTGTGCTCTGCTATGAGGATTACCAAGAAAATTGAATGTTGGGTAAGAAAATAGAAGCATGTAATCTGTGAAGCTCCTTGAAGTTTTAAAGTGAGATACTATAGAAGCCTTTTAAGCTCGATGAATTTGTATATATTTAAGTTTGAAGATAATAAAAGTGGTCTAGTTCGATAATAATAATAATTTATTAGTAAAACAATGTGTTCCAGTTACATATAGGTATGCTTTCGAGATATAGAAAGAGAAAAAAGAATATATTGAAGAGAAATAGTTCGACTATTAATGTTTGAAAATTGAAGAGATGTGATAAATGACATTGTATTAATTAGTTTAAAATGGTAAACTAAGTTTGTGTTTCAGATTAAGACATTATTGAAAGTCAAAGTACAATAAAATAGAGGGGCTTAAGCCCTTTAATACCACCACCACCCCTGGCCTTTTGGTCTACTTAGCCATGCTAATTCCTTATTTAACATAGATCTTCCATTGTTTCCTCAAAGTGCTCTGCCGCCATTCTGAGATTAGAGTTCACCGCCGCGGAGAAGCAACTTTTCCTCGAAGGAGGCCTTGGCCACCTCACAGCGGTGGTCGGGTTTGCCAGATTTCCTCCCCCCTTCTGGGCCAAACAAGGAGGATCCAATCCCCATATTGAATTTGTCGGGGCCCCACCTCTCCCACCCATGCCGGGACGGCCCTTCGTTATCCAGCCCAGTACTCACCTGCCCTGCTGCTCCTCGATCCTCCACTATCATTGAAACTTCCGCTGTGGCTACAGTGATTACCAAAGGCCCCAGAGGCATGACCCTTTCCACTGCCTCCTCAGATTGGGCCAGCGCAGGCGTTGTGTGGCCAGGCAAGGCCCTCCTGGCCAGGTGGGCTCGGGCCATGCGTGGCCATTGCAAAGGAGGCCTAAATTTTTGGGCCTACTCACCTCCCCCACCCATGCTAGCCATTGTAAAGGAGGCCTGCAGGGCATTTAATTGTGCTCTAGCTCTCCAGTCGCGCCACTGCTACTGGTGTTCTCAACCAGTAGGTGCAGGTATTATAGTTTTTGAGATATTGTGATTAGTCAGTCAGTCAATGAGTGGTATTTCACGTTTATATAGATAAACAGAGCATGTACACTGGAGACAAATTCCTTGTGTGTCCAGACACACTTGGCGAATAAATTCTAATTCTGAAACAGAGCAATAGCAATAGCACTTTGAGTTATATATCACTTCATAGTGTTTTCCAGCCCTCTCTAAACAGTTTACAGAGTCAGCATATTGTCCCTCAAAATTTTACTGATCTCATATAGATGGGAGGCTGAGTCAACCTTGAGTCAGTGAGACTCGAACTCCTGGCATTGAGCTGAATGAACCTGCAATGCTGCATTCTAACCACTGTGCCACCATAGAGGCCCAGATTGTGATCATGTAATTGCAAGGACATTACAACGGTTGGAACTGTGAGGCTTGGTTATAAGTCCCCTCATCCAGTCCTAATTGCATCCTTGAACAGCTACTGACTTTGTGGATTTAACTTGAGTTCTACTTATATGTAGGAAAATATAATTATAGATTATAATATATAATTCCTATAATACAGGTAGTCCTTGACTTACATCAGTTCATTTGTTACAATGGCACTGAAAAAACCGAGTTATGACCGTTTTTCACATTTATGATCATTGCAGCATCCTGATAGTCACATGATCAAAATTCAGATGCCTGGTAGCTGGTTCATATTTATGACAGTTTCGTAGTGTCTCCAGGTCATGTGATCCCCTTTTGCAACCTTCTGACAAGCAAAGTCCAAGGGGAAGCCAGATTCACTTAACAACAGTATCATTAAAAAAATTGCAATGATTTACTGAACAACACTGGCAAGTTAACAAATATTTTACATAGCAACATAAATTTTGAGCCCAATTGTGGTCGTAAGTCAAGGACCACCTGTATATGATAAGTAAATGTAACATAAGGAGTAGTTACCTCTTCTTTCACTGAAAGTATTTCTTGAGGATTGCAGCTTCAATTGCCATTTCTTCCTCAGATCTCCATTTGCTGGGGGAATCCTCTGCCTCTTTGTCATGACGCTGAAGCTTAATAGGAAAGAAGAAAAGGTTATTGTATTGAGGGGTAATTGAAGCAACGGATGCTATGATCAGAAAGCATGGTGCTTTCATCCTGTTCTTTGATTCCAATAGTTTATTTCTGATTTTTGATTTAATTAGGAAGATTTCAAATGCTGGAACTCCATCGTGTTAACTTCCCTAGCTTTTAGTTCCTCCACTTCGTTTACCTTATACACAACATGTATGCGTACACATACACAATGTTTGAGGTAAAGGAAGTCCAAGGAGATAAAACCAAATACAAGCACTGTATAGAGCTAGCGTTTCTGTAATACAGAGAGAGAAGCAGTGAATATTTCTGTTCCAGAAAGAAGATCAGACACTTCAGAAACCTAATTCTTGAGAAGCAATTCAGGCAAGGAGAATTTCAGAAGCATCTCCATGTGTGACATGACCAATAGATCTTAAAGCAACCAGAAGGATCATAGAGGAAACCATTTTCTAGGGAAAGCCTTCTCTGACGGTGGGTCTTAACCTCATTCCAGGCTGAGGCTTACAATTTAATAAAGTTTTTGTTATAGGTCAAATGTGGTCAGCCTATTACAGTTTGAATCAGATACATGGAGAACTGGAAATAAAATAAACCATTTGTGAGAAAGAGAGAATGAAATCATCCTTGTTGAGAAAAACATACCCATCCCCAAAGGAAGAAAGATTTTAAAAAGTGGAGAGCTGGAAACAGTAAGAGTTTACATTTCATGTTCACTCATTCCATCATTCAGTGTTAGTGGATTTTACTACTTGTAAATGTATTTAAGACTGCAACCTTCAACAACGATCATATTGTATCATTCATTCTTATCCCGCCTAATCCAACCATTTGCAAGCACATCTGGCCTGGATTTTTAGTGTCTGAAATAAATAACAGAATAACAAAGTTGGAAGTGACCTTGGAGGTCTTCTAGTCAAACTAAAGCAGGAGATCCTATGTCATTTCAGACAAATGGTTATCCAATTTCTTCTTAAAAACCTCCACTGTTGGAGCACCCATAACTTTTGAAGGCAAGTCGTTTCATTTCTTCTTAGCTCTAGGTTGATTCTCTCCTTGATTAGTTTCCATCCATTGCTTTTTGTTCTGCCTTCAGATGCTTTAGAGAATCAGTTGACCCTTTCTTCTTTGTGGCAGCCCCTTAGAAATTGTAACACTACCATCATGTCACCTTTAGTCCTTCTCCCTGTCTCCTTCCACGCAGACTGATCAAAGCAATATTTCTAACCTCAGGTTTCTCAAACTTGGCAACTTAATTCCCCATGTCAGCTAGGGAATTCTGGGAGTTGAAGTTCACACATCTTAAAGTTGCCAAGTTCAAAAGCATTGATGTACTGTTGGGTTTGAGAAGCTGCCTATCACTGACCATTCTGACAACTTCCTACAGCATTCATTATGAGTTTGTTCAAGAGATTTATGGAACATTTATAACTGTGACCAGGAAGACCGTATAGAAAAAGCAGACCTTTTGCCAAGGAGCTTCTAAATATATACCTCCATGTTGGTTTGTACTCATGTAAGGAGCAGTGAGGCGCTTCTGGGTTGAAAGGATTAGCTACTGACATCACAGTTGCCTGGGAGATGCTCAGTTGGGGCCTCCTGTCATGTCCCAGTCAGGATCTAGAGTGAAGGATGGGAGCTTACACAACCTCATGGCAACATTCAGGTCTTGAACATAGGCTTGCTAGCCTCCAACCCAGCATCCCAATCACGCAAGCCACCATGCTCCTTGCCTCCATGTTATTTTTTCTAATTGTATACTCCCACTGTGTAAGTGCTTGTCAAATCCAGGGCAAGCTGTTGATTTGGGAGATGACAGTAATTTTGTATACTTTTGAACTGGGACTTTCTTGTTACAAAGTGGGAGAAAGCGCGAGATGGCTTTGTGTGGATGAGTTAATGAATGACATATTGAACATTCCTCAAGCTCTGTCGCAACAATGACGACAACAACAGCCTGCCACACCACAGTGTTATCCATTTTAACAAAACAACTTAAAACCAGTCTGTCAGTTTTGCTGGAAATTTCACACTTTGGTGGAGGAAAGGGGATGTGGAAGGGAGGAAGTGAATCCTTTTTCCTAAAGAGAAATATTCAAAGATTCTGACTGTCAAAAGTGACAGTTGGTGCATCTTGGTGGAGGAACATTTTCTGCTTGAAGGGGGATAATTTATCAGGAAAGCTGGGAAGCCAGACATTGATAATGATCTGCTTAAAGAAAGGAAGATTTTAGAAGAATATTTTTACCACACAATAAGGAATTGAAGCAAGCTGGCAGTAGGGCTTTTAAAAAAATCTGCCCTGATGCTGAGCAGTATGTGATTTTTCTTGGTAATTTAGATTTCCAAAGCTGGATAACACCAACTAGAATGGCTAGAGATTTTAATTGATTCCTAACAGCACAACAGGTCAAATTTCTCTTATATTTATCCTTACTTTAAAGATCCTTAAAATGGTGTTGTGACCTTAGAGTTACTTTTATTCACAGTTGATTTTTAAAAAGCTTGGGTGCAATACACACAGATATCCTAAGTGTATTTTCCCCTTATATTTACTTCCTTCTATCCTATATTTCCTTTAAATGAAAATGAAAATCACGAACACCTCTCATAGCAAAGTTTTGCACCTAGGCAGGAAAAACTAAAGGTGCAAGTACAGATTAGGTGAAACCTGACTCAAAAACAATGACTGTGGGAGGGACCTTGGAGTCCTAGTGAATGAACACTTAAACATGAGCAGTGTGCAGCAGCAGCCAAAAAAGCTAATGCAATCCTTGGTTGTATAAATGGAGGCATAGAATCAAAATCAAATGAAGTATTAGTGCCTTACTAAGACAACACCTGGAATACTGCATCCAGTTTGGGTCATCACGCTATAAAAAAGATGCTGAGACTTTGGAAAAAGTACAAAGAAGAGCAACTAAGAAGATTAAAGGCCTGGAAACAAGAACATATGAAGAAGGGTTGAAGGAATTGAGTATGGCTAGTCTAGAGAAAAGAAGGACTAGGGATGACATGATAGCAGTATTCCAGTATTTCAGGGGGTGTCACAAAGAAGAAAAGGTTCACTTATTTTCCAAAACACTAGAAGGCAAGACAAGAAACAATGGATGGAAACTTATCAAGGAGAGAAGCCCCCTGGAATTAAGGAGAAACTTCCTAACAGTGAGAACCATTAACCAGTGGAACAGTGTGCCTCCAGAAGTTGTAAGTGCTTCATCAAGATTATGTGAAGTGTTAATACCACTTTATAGTGCCATGGTGAGGCCATACTTGGAATACTTCATCCAGTTTTGGTTGTCACGATGTAAAAAAGATGTTGAGACTCTAAAAAGAGTGCAGAGAAGGCCAACAAAGATAACTAGGGGAGTTTAAAACATATAAAGAATGGTTGCTGGGATTGGGTATGCTAGTTTAATGAAAAGAAGGACTAGGGGCGACAGGATAGCAGGGTTCCAATATCTCAGGGGTTGCGACAAAGAAGAGGGAGTCAAGCTATTCTCCAAAGCACCAGAAGGCAGGTCAAGAAGCAATGGATGGAAACTAATCAAGAAGAAAAGCAACCTGGAATTAAGGAGAAACTTCCTAACAGTGAGGACAATTAACCAGTAGAACAGTTTCAGAAGTTGTATGTGCTTCATCACTGGAGGTTTTTAAGAAGAGACTGAACAGCCACCTGACTGAAATGGTATAGGATCTCCTGCCTGTGCAGGGGGTTGGACTAGAAGACCTCCAACTCTGATATTCTGTTATCACTGGAGGAAGAAACTGGATAGCCACCTATCTGATATGGTCTCCTGTTTGAGCAGGGGGTTGAACTAGAAGATCTCCAAGCTCTATTATGATTGATTGATTGTGTGTGTGAGTGAGTGAGTAAGTGAGTGAGTGAGTGAGTGAGGTGTTCATTGAAGAAGGTAGAAATGAATTATTATGTCAAAGAAATTAGAGAAAGGCAACATTCTAGAGATTAGATTATAGGTTACAAAACCAAGTTGGGAAATCAATTGCTCTCTTTACAGAGTAGTTACAGATTCATCAAAGATCAAATGCATTTAAAGGCTCACAACAGCAAGCCTAAAATAAGAAGATTTTAGATTTTAACTTAGATTTTAACTTTGAAAACATAATCCCCTCCTGCTCCCTTTTTCTTTTTCTTCTAAAGGACATTTTCATCCTTCCAGATTCCCAGAACTGAGCTGAGGGAATTGAAAATGTCATTAACATGCACTGCTACATGTTTTGTTCTTCTAAGTAAAAACAAGCCAACATATGTCAAATTACAATTCCCCAGAATTCTGCTTCCCTTTCTCTACATCGTAAACCTTTCTATAATCTCTTTGCAATTGACCCTTAGAAGGAATTTGGTGGGCCTAATGAGAAGTAGTCAAAATCTCACTTCTTAAATTGCTTATGAACCCTACAATTTAACTATTTACTGTGGGAATGGTGAACCTCAAAGACAGCCTGGAATGCAGAACAGTCAAAGAATACATTTTTACAGTTGCATCAATGATAGCACTATGATTCAAATTTCTGAACTTCATTCATTTACTGTTTATTAATTTTTGGCCTATAAAAGGCACAGGATCTATTTATCATATGCTAAACTTTCATGGCTTCATGGTCTTGAAGTCCTTCAAGATAGATGGATTTCTACCAATTGCCTTGCCTGAGAATAACTTTCAAATTGTTTCTAACTTTTAATCTGATGATTAGACTAACAACCATCTTTGGTCAGCATATTATTTCTCTCAGTAGTCAACCAGATGCCTCTGAGGTGCTTGCGAGGAGAAAATAGAAACACACGTCTGTTCTGGCATTATTCCCTTGCAACTGATATACAGAGGCATACTGCCCCCAATCCAGAATTAACACTGATGCTTAAGATTAATAGTCCTAGATACAACTGTTCACTGTGAATTTATCTAATTCCTTTTCGAAAGCCATCCAAGGTAGTAGCCAACATCACATCAGTCCACAAGTTACTTATGCATTATGTAAACAAGTGTTTTCTTTTGTTTCTTCCTTTCAATCAACTTCAAGGAAAGATTAAGATATGCAAATGCTGTGGTGTATCTATATCTACAAAGATCAACATTGTGCAAACCAAGATATTCCCTGTGAACTTTTATGGAAGTGAAAGTTGGACTTTAATGAAGCAGGATAGGAAGAATATTGATGGCTTTGAATTTGTTGGACAACACTCCATGGAATACCACGGACAGCAAAAAACAACAACAACAAGCCAATGAATTATCGAACAAATCAACCCAGTGATCTCAAATGACCAAGCTCAAATTATCCTACTTCAAACACACTATGCATGTTTTTCAATGAATTTTTGCATATTTGGTTCCAAAATGCATTCTGAAATGATTTTCAAAATGAATGTTCATGTGTGTAAAAGAACTTATCTTGAGGCAAAAATGATTTGAAAGGTTGGAAGAGCTGCCACATTCAGAAGATAACTGTATTCCCTTACCCATATGAATTCAGGAAGTATAGATTCAACATTCATTTTAAAATGAGACCCAATAAAATTCTCCAGCATTCGTAACCTAATCTAAACTTAATGCAAAGGAAAGTAGAAAGAGAAAATATTGCTCATCTCAAAAACAATCTGTAATTCCCAGACTTCTTCACTCAGTTTTTATTCTTCAACATTCCCAAATAGACTGGTAACAAGTGATAAGAGCAAACAAGAAGGATGCATGCAGAAGTGGAGAAATGCCTTGATTCAGCGGTTCTCAAACTTTTCTTTACCACAGACTTGTTTAAATACCTTTTGTGGCCAAGGACCCTGGACACGGACCCCTCAAGACCTAACCAAAGATTTAAATGACATTTCTTCAAGACTATGTGGTTCCCCTGAGATGATATTGCAGTACCCCCAGGGATCTGCACAGAACCACTGCCTTAATGGATTTGATTTGCTGTCTGAGTGCTCCATGATTTGAAGGGTTAAGTATTTGGCAACTCATGGGGCACTCCTGAACTGGACAGAAGATATTCCTTTCTAGTTTTATCATTTATTATGATCAAATGGATGTATAATTACATTGTGTGAT
>JANHFO010002782.1:244334-265645 GCA_032468095.1 Pareas carinatus | reverse complement strand
AGTCTGATGCCTTTCAGTATCTGAAATCACTGAAAAGGAAGACAGCAAACAGAAACTTTGTATACTGGAGAAATGTGATTAGATGGTGTACAGCTGAATCGCCCCATCTTCTACTTTTATACCTTTGAAGTTTCTAGCTCCCAGCTAAAGCTCACTAATCTCTGGAGAGAAATATGAAATCGTTCTAGATTTGACAAGTCATTTGCCTATGGATTTTTCTTCCATTAGGCAAGAAAAGTGTAATGTTTTGTCCTTTATTATTGGTTAATAGATATAATATAATGGGATATAATGTTCTTCATTTTTCATGTCACCTTACAATTAATTTTCAAACATCATCACGACACTTTCTGAAGGCCCTCTTTAGCAAACACAAAATGTCTTGTGTATTTCAAAAGAACTGGGAACCAGGCTTGGCCAGAGGGAGTCTTTTATCTTTTTTTAAAAAAAAAGACATTCAAGTATTCGATGTCAAGCAATCAACATCTATAACCAGAGGAGGCAGCTTTCTAAGAGTTGCCTTAGTTTAATAAAGCGGCAATAAAGATTGACGCATACCTGTTTTTTCCCCCTCTCCATGGCAGCCAAAACACTCTGCAGAATCCCATGCTGATATTTAGAGGGAACCTGCTTCCGTGATGGAAATCATTTTAAGCTAACTTTTACTTCCTGCAAATCTTAGCACTGAATGAGAAGTTTCTCCTTTTCCCCAACTTTTGAAACTTTATCTATGCAAGCAGGAAGACAAAGTCAGTAAGTTATTTGCTTTCTTATTCTTATAGATGAAGGTGAATATCTGACTGACTTTGCCTTTTCACTTGCCGACTTTTTTCATACCGTGCTGGCCCTTCAATCACAAGGCACAGATAACTATTGTAACCAGGATTCAGTGCCGTTTTAAGTTTAGGTTTGAGAATGCAAGAGCTGAACTGATCCCAGGATCTGGGGAAATCAATCCTTTTCTCTTTTTCTTTGGCTGCCATAGTGAATCTTTCTGTTTCTTTATTATCACATAAGCCAAATGATTATGTGGAACTATTTCATCAAACATGTTAAGTCTTTAAGATGCTACTTAATTCACTGAAACAAACCAACATGTCTACCTTCCTAAAAATAAATGTCAAAATGAAAGGATTCTGAGATTGTTTGTCAATAGTCAACAGTGCAATATATTTTTCAAACATAATTTTCTTCGTTTTTAGCCAGCTTCTCTTCTGAAAAAATGAATTCTACATGCACAGATGAAAAGCAGAATATTCTTTATTTATCTTCAATGGTATTAGCCATGTATTAATGGGCCTAGTTTATTATTGTGTATATTAGCAAAGTCAAAGCCAAGAAGTCTCCTTTCAACAATACTTAAAAGCATGGATTATTTTGGACTAATTGGCTAGTACCTTTTCTTCCTATGCTTCATTTTCTACATTCTGCATCCTTAATTAAAATGGTAAAGGATGAGAAATAATAAGTCTCTTTCAAGCAGTACAATGGCTTAAATGTGAATCTTGAGTCCACTTGAAGAAATGAAAAATAATAGAAGGAGGGTGGACGAGGGACCTAATTCAGTGCAAAACATTTTTATGCTGAGTATTAAAAATTTGCAAAAAACATTCCATTTTAAAATAATCACTTTCTGCACTTATTTCCTATTAGCAACTCCTATGAAATGCACTCTAGATATAAGACATGACTTGTAAAGTAATCTCTACTCTTTCAGTAGGTCCCCTTTGTTTATTTTTTGTTTTAGCTAAGAAAGAAGTTTCATGGAAGTATTCATTGATTGATACAAAGTGGCAAATCCACAAGAGAAAGCTTTGTGATTATGGAGTTGTATTTGTTTGTTATTTCTCAATGAAAATTCTTTATTTCAATTTTTAATGCATGTTCATGTTCATGCAAAAGTAACTTATTAATGTATCTTATGATTTTAATTATAGACAAAAGTCAAAGATATTTATTGGCAAAAGTAAGTAGCTTCAACAATTGCTTAATCACATAATGAAAGGCACATAGATTAATAGATTAATCTATTATTAACAAATTAAGACAACAAAACTCATATGACTACTTGTTTTATAGTGGCGTTTGCCAATCTGAAAGCCATGCTACTTTCCCTTCATTGGGGGGGGGGGGAGATAACGGATCCAAAGTTATTGTGCTACTGCTTCTGTTTATTCTTTAATGTCAACTATTTTAAAATAGAACCATGACAATTGCATTTTGCTTATAGCCTGTTATCCTGTCAATAATTTATCACTATACCCGCTTAACTCTACAGTGTTCATTTTAGGCATAGCTACAAGAAAAAAAAACAGCTTCAGCAATATGAAAAACTATAATGCTTTTATACTGTGGCATGCTTTTCTGTTTCAGTCTGTATCATACAGTCTGCACGTATATTTGCTATCAAGCTACCTCTATGATGGTATTAATTTTGAATCACCCTCCCCATGAAATGAAATATACTTTAGTATATTTGCATTCTCAGAACCTTTTTTATTCCTAGGATTATATGAAAGGACTAATTTCTTATCTTTTAGCAAATTTTAGTAGGTTTCTTTAATATTGAAATATATCCTACCCGGTATAGGTAAACTGATTGAAATAAACTCAGTGCAATCTCTTATTATAAATGTCTAAAGTGCTGTCTTGCAATTCACCGCTAGAGGGAACATGAGCCCTTTGAAACAACTGGGAAGACTCAAAAAAAATTAGAGCCAAAGAGACAGAGCAGTTAAAACACATACTTGGAGGTTGGGAGGTGCTGGAAAACTGTTTTGTTACATTTGAAAGAATATTTCTCACAAAATTAAAAGTAATGCTGTTAGAAATCAGGGACTAAAACCTCTGCTTAAAATGCATCACATGTCTTTCCCCAAGTTGCTAAAAGGACGGACACAAAGCAGGCAATATCCCTTTAAGATTAATTTTACTTTATTTGTATGTCAAATTTAGACAGTACCTATCTCACTCTGAAAGGCGTTCAATTAATTGCACTTCCTAATTTACTTCTTCTACAGTAAAGTTCCACTAATAAGTTGTGGATCGGTGTTTATTCTTTCAGTTATTAGCCTGGGATTTTGGCCCCCACCAGTGTGCATTTTTTACGTGAAGGGGTGATGGGTGGATCCATATAAAAGTATAATGCCTTAAAATTGCTTTCTGGAGAAAGGTCACCTGAGCTGTCTCACTAGCAGAGCAGCATACAAATGCATCTGTTTGCAGACACTAAGATGTCTGTCCTGGGAACAAAGCTGATTAAATGAGTCTTGCTACAGGTCCACAGGAGATCCTGCTCTGACACTACTTTCCCCACTTGCATCACGCCATGACATGGCATTAACCTGACCTGGCATACCTTTTTCTGCTATGTCATCTGAGTTTGCCTTGATCTTGTCCCCACCCATGAAGAAGACAGAGTGAGTGCATCGCCCTTTGTAAAATTGAATATGCTTTATCACCAGCTATTTTGGAAAGAAGTCAGGGAGCTGGCAGAACGAGTGCAGGCTATGGACAGACGGTTTCCTGCCGACTCAAAGATGGGAGATGGCACTTCTACTCAGCAGGGGGGGGGGGGAGAGGCCTGAAGACCCGCAGATCTAGGTGCAGGTCGGGCAAAGAGCACTTTATTGTTGGCAATCTTATTCAGACCTCCATGATTGACCTGCCTTTTAGCAAAGCATCCACTTCCAACATCGGGAACATAAGATACCGCGGAAATTGTTTACCAGATAGTTAAGTTAACCCCCCCCCTTTAAAAACGGATCACACTAAAAAAGCCAGATTAGGCTGGCAGGTTCGGGCGAACTTCCACACGGATCTCGGCAGACGACCGCTTCCTTCAGTAGCCGATGCCGCATTCCTTCCTCCTGGATCCGGCCGAGGGCTTTCGCTCGGCTCTCCCTCCACCTCCGCGGGGAGCGGGAACAGGCAAGAGCCGTCGCCAGTCGTCGCCCTGCAATCCTGACTCGCGGTCCCCCGCGGGAACGGTCACCTGCCGCACCAAGAAACCACTTCTTGTAATTCAATTAGTTGGGTTCTCGGAAGGTGGGCGGGCCTGCTTGGTGTAAGGGCGGGCCGCGAGGCGAGGGAGACGCCTCTTTGGATAAGGTCGGAGTCCAATCGGGTTGGAGGGGAAGGAAGGGGGGAAGCCACCAATAAGCGAACAATCTGGGCGCTGACTGGCTGCTCCGCGCTACCCCCTCCTCCTCCCGCAAAAATCCCACGATCTACCCACAGCGCTTTCGGTCCCCGGCCTGCCGCTCGCGCCGTTTCGGTGCACGCGCACACATAAACGGAGGCTTCCAAACCTGAGACACGCACACACACGTGGACGTCTGGTACAGTCCCCGCATGGCATCTAGGCAGCCACCCCGCGAGCCTCCCCGCTTCTCCTTGGTGGCTGCTGACAATTTATACGCTGGGAAGAAACCGGCCGTTGCAAAAAAATAGAAAGGAAAAAAAAGGGGGGGAGTGGGCGTGACTATTTAAAGACCCCCCTCCCCCTCCCCTCCTCCTCTTTGGCAGTGTTGACTTCTGCTCCTCCAATCCTCGCTGCTCCTCGCGGCCCCTGCCTGCCAGCCGCTGCATTCGACTTTCCTTCCATTTGCTCGGAGGACTGGCGAGAGAGGCGCTCCCCGCTCCTTCCCACTCCCGCCGGGCGCGTTCTGCGAGCGGGGAGCAGCTGCCCGCCTTGCTCGCCCTCTGGTGTGGGCGCCCGCCGGGTTTCCGCAACCCCTCCCCCGCCTCCTTTTAATTCCGCCGCCGCCTCCCTCTCTCGCAAAGTTGACATTCCAGGGACTCGGACCTCGCTTCGCTCCCGGAGCCACTTGGCGAAGCTTGACGGGGAGGCCGCCTGCTCCCACCTCCCGGGAGCGGAAAAGCCGCTTCCTCGCCCTCGCAGCGCAGGAACCCCGGAGAGCTGGGAGGCGTCCTTTCGCTCACTTTCCGCGCCTCGCCCGCTCTTTTCCGAGCAGCCCCTCCAGAAGCGAGTCGGCTGGGATTGCAAACTCCTCTCGGTCCTCCCCCCTTCTCGTCGCCGGCTCCGAGTCTGGAGGAGGGGAGCGGAGCATCCCTCCGCGAGCGAGCCAGGCGCCTCAACTCCGGCCTCCCGCCGCCGCTCGAGATAGGCGAGCCCGGGCGGCCGTTTGCTGCCTCCTTGGAAGGCTTGCCGCAGCAGCTCCTTCTCGCCGCCGGCCTCCTCCTCCGCCGCTCCCTCGGACCCTTCGCGCCAAAAGACGGAAAGAAGAAAGTCCCGGAGAGGGAGAGCGCGGGGCGGGGGGGGGAGCAGCCCTTGCCGAGGGGAGGGGAAGCCAGGACGGCAGAGCCGCCCATCCCAGCGCTGGCCGGGGGCAGGGCCGGTGCATGTCTCGCCTTAGGCTCTACACAGGACTCGTCGCCGTGAACGAGCGCCTCCCGCCTTCTCCTCCTCCTCCGCCGCCGCCTGCTGCTGCCCGGCTCGTCGCCCAGCTCCCCCTGCCGGGGCACTCAGGCTCCCTACTAAGGATCTCTCCTCGCGGCCGGCTTTTTTTCAGCGGGGATCTCAAGTCTCCCCGTTCTCCTTGTACTTTTCTCTTTGTGTGTGTCCTGTGACTTTCTGTGGTTTGTCCTTCCTTCTTTTTTTCTCCTCCTCCTCCTCCTCCTCCTCCGCTTCTCTCGGTGTTTTCCTTTGTTCTTGTCCTTTTAAAAAAAGAGACGCGCCCGCAGCCTCTGCCCCTCGGCCGTGTCTTGTGGCGGGAGCGATGTTCCACGTGGAGGTGTTGACGCTGGTCTTTCTGCTGCTCTGGACGTGCGTCTTCAGCCAAGATCCCAGCTCCAAAACGGTGGCCGACCGCTATGCCGTCTACTGGAACAGCACCAATCCCAGGTAAGGGAGGAAGACGGCGCGCTTTTAGCACCGGCGCAGTCTGAGGGGGTTTGCCAAGGCAGCCTCGCCGGGGTCCGGTGCTGCTTTCCGAGGGGCGTTTCGGGGAAACGGACAAGCGGCCCCTTTTGGACGCTCCCAGCGGCTTTGCGCCCTCAAGTACGCGTAAGTGGGAGTCGAGGGGGGACGCTTGTTCGCAGAAATGGAGCAAACTTTTTCTCGTAGTCATCAGCCCGGGCTGCTTAAAAGGCATTGCCTTGGATCTCGCTTCTCGTGATGTCTATGTCGCCTCAGTGGTTACTCCAGCCAATTTTCACTAACGACCTATCTTCTTAGCCGGCAAAATACCTTCTTAGACCATTCGTAATTTGCAAGTAAATCAGTCACGAAGACCAATAGGTGGGCGCAAAACGTGCTGAAACCCCGTCCGCGCGCGCGATCCTGTGGAGGGCGTTCTGGTTATTTCCCATTTGATAGGTAACAAATGTATCGGGGGAAAAAAAAATCACGCTCGGGAAACTTTGAAGAGGCCGTGCAGCTAGAATTACCCCGGCGCTCTAAGATTATGTCAGTCTGAAGTGTGTTTAGGTTTAAAATATTAAGCTATGTTTATATTTGTAGTCGCCCTGGTCTGCTGCGAGGAGACTCCAGTTACACGCAGCACCTGTTCTGAGGGCTCTAGAAAGCAGAACTGTTGCTCTTCCTCTCCGGATTCAGTTATCCTCTAGGTTAGTCTGGAGTAAACTGTTTAAATCAGATTAACGGAATAAAGATGCCTCCTCCTCCTCCTCCTCCTCCTCCTCTTCCCTTAGCCAAGGTTTTGGTGCGTTCAGATGATCCTTGGCCTTGGAGGCTTTCCACAGCAGACTGACTCATGCTGTCAGAGTAATGCATTCAATGTGCAGTAGTTGGTGGTGTTCTCACAGTGCCCTGTCTGTAACTGATGCTTCTGTGATGATTTAACATCATTTGCTAGTGAATGAAATCAAGGTTTTTCCACTATTGAATATATCACTGAACAAAACCTCTTCAATATAAAATATTCAGTTGAGATTATGTAAAAACTTTTCTGTTTTTTTGCTTTGTTTTGTTTTCTTTGCTTAAAAAAACATTTGTGAGTACAAATAAGACATTTTTTGGGGTGGCTGGGAGTTCTTAACTCCTGTAGCAATTCTAGAGTGAATCATGCAGATGGATTAGAAAGTTCTTTTAGGGTCTGCCTACCTAACTGACTGATAATAGCAATGCTTCCATTGCTGTTTGTGCATTAAATAAGGCGCCTGACTGTTCTGTCAACTTGTTAAAATGGAGAGAAGTTCTTCAGGTATGATTTTTGTTTTGCTTTTCTTAAACCTATTGAACTAGGTTTATGAATGTTTTTACCTTATAGCGTTGTGCTATGGATTCAGAGTACTGTAGCATATTGATTCTGTTATTGTTGGAGGTAATGTTTTAAAATAGTTTGGTAGTGCTTGCCAAAAACTGTTTTACTGTGTTTGATGGCAGAGATAAAGTAGACATTGCCAAAGTAAAAAATAAAAAAGTAAAAACTGTTTGTTTTTTAAGTACATCAAGTTTAGCTGGCTGTTCATCAAGTTAATTTTAGTGCTTTGTTTTAAGCAAAACAATACTTGAGAATTAGGAATGAAAACTGTTCCTGTAAGTTAATTTCCTTGATAGTTGCTCTTGTACTTCCAAAACTTGGCAGGTCTTTCCATCTTATCAAAAATAAAAGTAGCCAAAAATATTGCAGATACAATTGGACAATTTTATAATAGGTATAGTTTTGGGAGAATTTGTCTTTTCGGAATGATGAGTGTTGTCATAGAATAAGAGTAACACATTGAAAATATGAATTTGTCAAAGGTGGTGAAATAATAAACTGAATTTCCCCACCTTGCTTGTGAAAGCGGAAATGTTTGCTGCTTTGAATTTGACCAAATGACTTGCACATGTTGCTCTTTTTGCTTAAATCAAAGCACAATGTTAAATGTTTTGTTTCTCTGCCTGTTGTGGTATCAATTAAACATGTAATGTAGTGCAGTACTTCAATATAAATAATCCCTTGGACAGTGAGGTCAGAACTTGAACATTTAAACCAATGAACCCAGAAACCAGTTGTATAAGTGAATATCTTTTTAAAGACTACAAAGAAAATTTAATGTATATATGTATTTTAAAATGCCAGAAAGGCAGTGGGAACTTTATCCAAGTAACATGTGGTTGATAAGAGTAATACGTTTCCTTCAATATTAATGTATTAAAATGTTTAAGCTACATTTTCCGTTCTTAAATAGTATGATGAAATTATATATTGCCCGTATCTGTTCATTCATTTGACATATTACAAGGCTTTTTAAAGAGAAATTTTGGAATTAAATACATTTTTGCAATTTGTGTTTTATCATCAGAAGTACAAAGTACATAATCTGATTCATCACTGGGATTTTAATTAACATGAAAGATATTACTTGCTTGACAAGATCACTTTTGCATCTTTTGATTCTTATACTGTTAGAATTCTCTTCCATGAGAATTTACTAGATTAAACCAGAGAGATACAAGGGGATTTACTTCTGAGTAAATATTCATAGTACTGCATTGTAAAATTGAAAGCCATAAAAGAATCCGTATTGTGAATTTGATAGAAAAAAGTTCATAAAAGGAAAAAAAGTTTATGTAGAGATTTCTATAATTTCTGAGTTTACAATGCACTTCTAATTAGAATGTTTACATAGGTTTTATATACAATTAATATACAGAATTAGATAAAATAACTTAAATGGGATAAATGAATAGTCTGCTGAGACTTAAATGGATGCTCATTTACATGTTTAATTAATTAAAAATAATATGCTTTGCTTAAACATAATATAAACAAATATATGTAAAATTGATATTTTATTCTGAAATAACATTAGATTATATTTTGAATACTTATTAATGCAAACCAAGTTTTGAAGAAATTATAACTAGGTTTGTGATATTGCTAGATTCACTAATTATGAATTAAAATAAGTTTAATTTTCAAAGATACTCACAATTCTTAGTACTTAAATGAGTTGCATCATTTGTGCTTAGAAATGTTTGAAAAATTCTGTTAAGTTTACAGTTGGTAAAACATAAATACTGTTAAGGACCAAATGTAGACCTTAAACTTTAAACACTTTGCACATGATGTCTGTGACTTAGGAGTTGAGATTAATAAACCATACATAGAACATTTAAATTCTGCTTTCAGTTCTTCTGAATTGATAGGTTTGATAGTTTTGAGTACTGAAATATATTTTCCTGAAGATTATATCTCTAAATTTGAGATATATTTTGAAAATTTTGTTCCAAATGCAGATTTATTTTGAGCAGTATTTTATAGAGATGTATTAATAATTCTATCAAGAATCTTTAACAAAGTATACAGATAGTTAGTCCTTCCATTTATATTATTAATCATATTAAAATGAAACATGCATGAAAGTCATGACCTTTTAAGGTATTTCCAGAGCAATATGGACATGGGTAAATTTAAAAAAGGATATTGCTATGTACCAGAATGATACTATTAACATGCAGTACATTCCTGTGCATGTTTACTAGAAGTCTCTTGCTCTTGGAAACTTAGTCTCAGATAATAATGTAATATTAGCCATAGATTCATTGATAGTAGTTTTCACTACAATTTATCAGAGATGTGAAAACGAGTATGAAACTATTAAACTATGAAACTGTGTTGATCTTCAAACTACTCTTCCTGTTAAAGATATGTTAAAAGAGATTCAAAGATGACCACAAATATATTTTAATACTTTAATAATGAGTGTTCCTGTCAATTGCTTGACACTGAACTTAATTAGACTTACATATATTATTATATTGACACTGCAGCTGTGCTTAATTGTGTTAGGGACTTTAAATTGAGTATGACCAAGCAGGCTACTTAAAATTATATCTTTCAGTAAATTTCATACCACATTAAAAGTACTTAACTCTTCGTAATGTAAGGTTGTTTATATTGTTAATGTCTTATCAATTTTTGAATTTTTTTCCTGAACTTAGGATATCACTTAAAGTTCATGACTTAACACCTTGAAATCTTGTATAGATAAGGAGATTACTTAAGTAGTTTTGTACAAATGGTATAGAAATTTCCACTAGAAATAAATACGTGTACAGTTGCTGTGTTATCTAAACATGCTTTTAATTGTTTTTCTTTAATAAGAATATAATACTTTCTTTAATAAAAATAATTTTATTCTTAATAAAAGATCAGAGTAGTTTTATTTCAGGCTTTCACAGCATAAAACATTGTCTGGTAGTTAAAAGCTGATGAAATCGGTCTCCAGCCCAGCGAATTTCCTATAAGTGTACAGGAAAAACTTCAGAAGTGCATTATATGCTATTTAGCTTTCTGTATACAGTGATTAAGTCTAAGCTTTTGCTTTAGACATTATCAATTCAGTAGCTACATAGACTTTTCCATTAATCAGTAAAAGTAAAACAAATTAAACAAATCTCTACTTTTACAAATTTTCTTTATGGATGTACTTTAGAATTTAAGACACAGTGACCTGTTTTATTGTTAGGGATAGCTAGATAATGCTGTTCCTTACAAATTCTTTCCCTTCTTGCATACCTAGCAATATGGCAGCTCTGAAACAAACAGAATAAGTCCAGCAGACATCCTGGGCTTTCTGCCTGTGTTGACTTGATGAGATGAATGTACACACAAACACACAGGTGCTGACATTAAGGTTATGGTGGGGAAAATGTTGAGGTTAGTTGTCTAGTTATCTCTATATTCATTCTTTTTAATTAGGCTTTTAAATATTGTACATTTTTGTTTAAAAACTAACAAAAGTTTTTAAAAGTAGAATGATTTCACTGTGTTTAATAAAAAACTAAGTGTTTCCTGTTATAATCTATCTGAGTTTATAGTGTGACTTCAGCAGGCCTTATAAGTTATAACTATTACTGATAATGGTTTTTGCTTTCATAATTTTGCTTTATTATTAAATATATAATAAAGTATTTCCTTGAATAAGGGAAAAAATAAAGATTACTTAATTATAACTAAGAATAATCAGCTCAATATATTGGTTTGCATAGTCATATACCTTATTTTAATTGAATTATTCAGTGCAAACTAATATTACAGTAGAAAAGTTTGTTTTTGCAGCTTTTATTGCTGAGAGCAAAATAGCGCGACTATAAATCTTTTACCTTGTATGTTTTATTTTAGTCCGTGTGTTTTGTCTTGTAACTCTGTTGTAAAAGTTAGTTTTATTAAGTCTGAATACAGTTGCTGACCTGTAATAAAGAATTTGAATATTTGAATATTACAATAATAAACAATTAAAATTAAATTCCTGCATTAAACATGTTGTTTTCCAACTTTTGGAAATTAAACAATTTTTCCAGCATTACAATTCTAGGGATTGTATATGCCTTTGAGAGCAGTTACTGTGTGTGTGTATGTATGTGCATATATTTCTTCCATTTATGTTCAAATTTGTAGTCATTCAGAAATTAAATGTCAAATTTATAAGACAAATGTTTTTGAAACCACTTTCTGCTGACCTTAGAGCTATTGATTTATCACCCAAATGTTACACTCAACACATTCAATATTTCTTGTAGCTAGTCTTAAACGTGGGTATGATTCATATACATTACTTTAAAAGGCACTAGAGATAGACTGATTTTAAACAATTGCAAAACTAAATCCATATTTTCTTCTTATAAAGCAAAAGCAAAAGTGACATTAAGGAACATTGCTAATTAGAATATACTGTACATTATATAGAATAATGTACTGAAGAAGTTTATTTTGTAGTTAGTGCTGTATTATATAAATATAATGATGTGTTTGTCTTGATTACCAAAGAGATCCTCTGTACAGTTTATAGATCTTTGAAAATGTCCTGTGAAATCCTGATTTTTCAGTCATGTGGGGAAAATGTAATCAAGCCTAAAATGTTATTAATGCAAAAATTGAAACTAAATAAAAACTTTGTTTTCTTTCTTGTGACTAAAATTGCATTGTCCTCAGTTCCTATGTACTGCTAGTATCTCTCTGTCAGTGCAACAGAGTGGAGAATAATGGGTTATGTAAGAATATAACCATATATATCACTTAATTTTTAAAAAAATCACTTGACATATATTTAAATTGTGATGGTTGTGGTGGTATTCACTGTGGGTATATTCGGCTCACCTGTTCTGGCACTCCAAACCTCTCTGCATTTTCCAGTTACAAACGTAATATATGTACAAGAACTGTTCAGAGTGCAAATTCTGCTTTTAATGTCTGCAGTAAACAATACCTCCTAATTCTTTCTGACTCTAGCCCTAGACCTAATCCTGAAAAAAAGAAAATTATGGGTTGGAATATGCCACCAAATAAATGAAAAACCGTGCAAGAATTTATTTATTTCAAGTATGGTAGGCACATCACAATTCTCATAAGTATACAAATTCAGAGACTGACTGTCAATATAAGTGAGACTTGATGGAGTTGCATATAGGAAGTCTTTAGGATTTCCCTAATAAGTGGTCAGGGACCATTCTTCCACTATGTGCTGCACTGTCTGCTTTAAGGCACCGCAGCTACACTCTGGAGAAGGAAGCTTTGCCCATTTATACAGCAAATCGGCAGACTAGCCATGGTGGGTTCTGATCCTGTGCAAGAAAATTGGCTACTAATAGTTACTTTTAAGGAAGGTTTTTTTTAAAAAAATAAGTATTTTGGTATGTGATAAATTACAAACCACTCCATTATTTATTTATTTATTAAATTTATACTCCACCCAACTTGCCATAGAGAGCAACTATTAAAACATTCGTACATCCATTTGTAAATGTACAAATTGTTCAGGCAAAGAATTGTGTTACTGATACACCGATTTCATTTCCAAGGGTAGTTTTCATCTACTCGTTTTTTATTTGCAGTAAATTATTGAATTATTTTGAGTCTAGTTTATTATGAGTAACAAAAGGGGATAGAAATATAGCAAATGATATATTTAATATTTCACATCAAATCCTATACTATTGTAGATGTATGACTCAAAATACTATTATATTATTAATATAAATAAGATTCTTTCAAGGATTCAGAAAACACTTATGAAGGCAAAGTTAAAGTGATGAATCTTTCTTTGTAGACTTTACTTTTATTTCACACAAGAACTTCATTTTTGATTAGAAATGTGACTTTGAGCTTTTTTTACTTACATCCACATTACTATATGTTATGCCAGTGAACTAGGCTGATTTTTAATGCCAAATGCATTTATAATATTTGGTCACAAAATAACATTTATTTTACAATTCATTTCAAGTTGTTCTAGTCAGATGTGTTTGCTCAGTAAACAAAACACTCGTTCATTGGATGTTTACAGGTTGAAATATGATTCAGATGAACAATCACTGAAAATGAAATTTAATTTTTGCCGGTTTTCTCTGTCTATGGAACTTTAGATTATTACTACGTGTTGGTCAAAAATGTTGAAGAGGAAGGAGAAATTTTTGAAAAGCCTTTGTTTTTTTCAGCCAAAGCTTTTGTTGCAACTCTGTATTCCCTATTAGACATTTTAGACATAATTTTAGAATTTAGAATTTAGATAATATGTTATATTCATGCATCACCATCAAATAGTAATGATTCAGATTATATTAATGCTTTTTATATATAAAATGTATTTTCTGTATTTTTTAATTTAAAGCATTTTAAATTTTGATTTACATTCACAGGGAACATTGCATAAAAAAGACTGATTGATAATAAATAGATACCCATGTACACAAATGCACATATATTTTATACAGGATGTATCAAAATCCCCTATAAGCTAATCAGAATCCTTTTTTTAATATATTTTTTCAGAGAAAAAGAGTATTCATAGGTCATGTATCAAGCAAGAAAATATTTAGAACAAAATGGCAGCCAATTAGTACATTTAATATAATTTATTTGGTATACCTTCTACAGTATGTATATGATGATATACTGAACACGAACATTTTCTTACTTTAAATTTCAAGATGTTCAGTTGACTGTTATGTCGGAAAGTAGTGTTTTTAAATCCTGTAATTGGAAATAGTGGTATATAATACTAAAATGTTTTTAAAAATTATCTGTTTTGTGAGTAAAGTAAAATATACATTTGAAAATGTCCATTTTTGGTGAAATAGCTTTTCAATTAACTTGGAAAGCTACCCAACAAATTAGCATTAGAAATAGTTTTCACAAATGTAAGGTAGTTACAAAATACGTCATTATCACTTTTTGTCTAAAAAATTCCTGTACATTTTTCATAGTCATAGAAAAAATCATAACAAGTGAGTTTAACAATGCAGGATTTATTTATATGATACTTTTTTGTAAAGACAGATTAGTTTGAAAAAACTTACCTTAAGCGTAAATATATTTCTCCCCACCATTATATTGATACATAAATGCCATCAAATTTTAATTCTGAATCTACTTGGATGGAGGTAAACATAATGAAATTCATTAGTGCACACTTACAAATGGATGCAAGGATGTACTGTAAATGAAGGTTGTGCTTATTCTTCCGAGAATTGCGCAGCACCTCTTTGCTATAATTTAAAGCAAGTTGAGTATTTTCAGGCTTTGTCATGCAACTCATTAAAATTTTATGTGACTCCAGAAAACATTTTTTTGGAAGACTTGCATTAAAATGTGAAAAAATATGTGTTACTTTATTTATTAGCAGAGAGATACTGTGCTTGCATAATAAGCTCTGAAATATTTCTTCCAAATCATAGTTTTAAACCAAAAAAAGTCATACTATATATTTCATCCATTCATTCTTTCATTCCTTCCTTCTTTCCTTGATTCATTCAATTTCTGTAGCGAGCCAACTCAACCAAGTGACTCTGATCTGCTTATAATCTAAAATTATAAAACAATTAAAAGCAATAAAGCAACATGTAGTACCATAAAAAAGATTAGCAGTAACTGAACCTGATCTTGCTTGTATAACTATATGTAAACTTTAAATAGTATTTAAAAGTTTTAAGTCTGTTGGTATGGAAAAATCCAGGACACATCATGATATTCTTTATATTATTACATAAATTTGCTTCTAATATTGCATAAATTTGCTTCTAGTTATGTTACAATTCTAGGACCGTTCTTCAAAGAAAACCTTTGTTGAATAATTTTACTTATTGGTGAAAACAAGAATTCATAACATTTTCAGAAAAACTATTTGTTGTTGCTGCTTTGCTTCATATATTTTGTAAAAAAAAACAGTTTGGAAAGCTGTTATCACATTTTTTGCCCATATGTGTGCATTTATATTTTCTTAAATGCATTTATTATTGATAAATTTATTCAAATCAGACAAGCCAAGAACATTTCCATGCAAGGCAACATCATGCTTTCTTTTGTTTACCCTTGTTGGTTCAGTACATTTTGCCATTCTTTAGCAGCTTGGCTTATTAAAAATTAGTGATCCATCACTAAGAGGGATACAGTAGTAGTGTTGCTTCTTAGAGGAATTTTGTGCCCAAGCAACAAGAAATAATAGCAATACAAGAGCTGCCAAACGTGTGCCTTCTAATTCCTAATTAGGCAAAGAGGAACTGATATTGTAGGAAGAGGCAATTTCTTCTACATATCAAATAAAAAATATAGAAAAGGAAACAAAAGAAAGGTAATAGTCAAGTATTAGTTACCATTGTTTAGAAGACTCTCCATCAGTTCAGTCTGAACAACAGAATAGATCTTGGGGTTTGTGATAGAATGGTTAGTCATGTTTTCAGTTAGTTGAACATACTAATAATCAACAGCTTCAGCAGAAGATAAAGACGAACGGTATAGTCCTTTCCCCTCAATTATGTGAGCAGTGGCGTGTGAAAGTAAAGCAACATTTCAATATTTCTGCTAGCCAGGGTTGCCAATAACTCCTGGCACAGACTTTATCATAGTTGTGATGCCATAATTAGCACTTTTTCTTAATATGTTCAGTGGAAAAGGCAAGAGTTACAACTGTCTTGGAAATTTTTAAAAAAACCTTATTACACTGTTGTATTTTTGTTTGCCATTTAAGAAAAGGACCTCAAGATTTTTTTTCATATACATATACATTTTATTTGGCCATATTTTAAAAAAGCTGTTAAGAAAAAACGCCATATGATTTATAGTTTTTAGTTATTTGTGTATTTATTCAGACGTGTATGCTACTTCATTTTATAGAATTTAGATGGTTTACAGGTACAATATAGATGTAACATCAAAAAACTATTTTAAAATGAAACAATAATCAAAATGTTAAATCTCCATTCTCATATATCTGCCCATTAATCTGCCTCTGCATTGCATAGCCTTATTCCTGGAATACCGTTTTGTAGAAGAGCAGCATTTAACTACCTAGCCACTATGATTTTGGGATGCAAGTTCTTCTAGAGAGCTTTCTTGTTTCTGAGGTCCCACTGATATTTTTCTTAGGAACTCTCAGCAGTCCCCAGTTCAATTGGTACTTTTGAATGAATAAGGTTTAATCAGAATAAATGGACACAAATATATCATGGACTCAATCCTTACACGATATTATAAGGAATCACCAATACCTAGAATAAGCCGATAATCAGTGCAGCTCTTGCTATACAGGTATTAGATTACTTTGCCAACTTCTAACCAATACAATAGGTATTTTCTTTTCCAGTTGAAACATCAAAGTGGCCTTTGTGTTTTATGATGATTTTTGAATGATAACTTAATAATAACCTCTCCACTTGTATCGAGTCAATTATATGTTCTATTTTATTTATAAATATACAAATATATACTGCAGTCTAATAGCTATGAGGAAGTCTCATTGAATTCTGAGGGCTGAACTAAAAGGTTGTTTAGTTTACAGCATGCACTTGCAAATTGTTTTTTCCTTATCACAATTCAGGAATATTGGCATTCATGTAATACATGCAGTATGTGATACAGAGAGAGTTTCTTCTTTTCACCACACAGAATTAGCTTCCCTTCAGTTTTAGTAAGGTTTTGAGTAACCCTCGGTATATGCCGAACCTTTGAAAGACGTGTTTTGGAAGAAGCATCATTAATAAAAGGCAGCTCTTTTAACATTCTTATAGCAGTTCTATCTCCTTTCAGGTGTGTTGTTGTAAAATATAAAGGATTGTACTGTAATATTTTTACAGATTGATAAAACAGTTACAATCCTTAATTACATGTTTATCTATTATCCACTTAGCTAAGTCCATTTTTTGGTATCTGTTTATCTAAGATAAAAAAGTCTATTTGAATAGGACTTATTTTTGCATTGTTATATATAGAATTTTGAAAATATATCCATGTATCGGGCAGTTCATTTTATTTTCCAGCTGCAGGTTTTATGTAATATGAAATATCAGCATAAGGGACCAGTAACTTCTGACTTGTGTTTGTATATCTATCTCTGATTTTCTGCTTGTACAAATTGTTGTAGAGAAGTAGGTAGGACAATAAATCTCCGAAACATTCAGAGACCTTTATGTTTTCGCCATGCAAAATTTTATTTTGTAATTGAATTCTTTATTTTCAAAGGGCAGATACCTGCAGAACACTTTTTGTATGCATGTAGAAATTTAGGGTTTTTTGATAATAAAATAAATCATTTACATAGATTTGCTTAATTCATTTTTATTTACTCTTTTAATTATAGACCATTGCATTTATTTTTCTTAACTAAAATCTTTTTTTTGCAAAAGATTATGTTATATATAATAAACGTGTTAATCTCTGAAATACTATAATACTACAATTAATGTATTCTGCTTCAACAGATTAACAGAGTTATTGTTTTCAAAGTCTATAGCTAAGCAACTGTTTTGAATATCTGCGAGTTTTAAATCCCAAAATAAATTCATTATCAGTATGAAATAAGTAATCAGTGAAAACATAAACAAGTTGAGTATTTTATAAACTTAACATTGAAATCCTAGGCATGCTTAAGCAAAACAAATTCCTATTGTTTTCAAATGTTTTCACTTTCTAGTAAACATGTTTAGAATTTCAACCCATTTAACTGCTTCCACATTGCCTACATTATATGAAAACAAAACCAGTTAAATCAGCTAAGTTTTTGTATTAATTTGGTTTGCATTTGGAAAGTTATTTGTTAAAATAAATAACTTCTGATAGCATGGGCTGCATGAGATCTAACCTTTTAAAACTGCTGGTTTTGCAATACCGATTAAGGACTTTTCTGCTTGCAATTTGGATACGTAACAGGCTCCTTTGAATACATAGGTAGTTTTTAAAAAATGCAAACTCAACTAATTGAGATTGAAATCCATACCATGGGTTAAAATAGTCTTCCCATGATAAGATTTGATCTGGATTACATTTTCCATACTTAAATTTGAGTTGAGAAAATATGCAGTTGCACATCATAAACAAAAAGCAATGTTTTGTTTGACCTTAAAGTATTTGTTGCATGTGGAAAACGTACAAATTATTCTTAATTAAAAATAAATAAATGTAATTTCCTATATGTTTTTCACATTTTGGTACCCAAACCCTTATGTTTGTATCTCCAAAATTTAATATGGCTATTTATTTATATACTTCCATTTTTATCAGCTTCTAAATTGGGATTGACAATTCTTCTTTGACCATCGCTGAAACTCTATAAAATTGTTCTGTGAAAAATTGGTGCAATTGCTGTATAACAGCGCTGGATTTTAATAAGGAAACAAATAATTATAAAAAATCAGATGTATTAATACTTGAATAAGATTTGGATACATGTTTATAAATCTTCCAAGTTCACAACAAGTGAACAAAGCATCCATCCTCAAAACTCTTTTTCTTTTGTATTCATTTCAACAAAAAAGAAAAGAACTGTGCATTGATTGCCAAAAAGTTGCAAAAGCAATTCTGAAGGGAATAATTTTGAATATTTTTTTTCCTTTGGGTTCAAAAATCTTTAGGTTCCCAAAAATAAATAAATGGTATAATTTGTAGTGGAAGCTAGCGCTCTTCAGTAAATAACATGGCAGTTGCTTTGTATTTTCTAAAAATTAAGATAGTAAAATGGAGCAGAGTAGAAAGCCTGTGTGCTACCATAGTAACTCAAAATAGGAAATGACCCAATTTTTAAAAAGCTGATTTAATGCAATCATATATTCCCTGACAGCCTTCACTATTAATAGCTAAAATGTACTGTGCAGAAGAGGGATATTTTAATATATTTATTTTATTTTACTTTTTTCTGCTAGAATACACACACACATATGCATATACATATATAGACACATACACGCACACACATCCTTGTCCTTAAGCAATAAATACTACATATTGCATATTTGGTCCTAAAGTATAATTGAACAAATAATGCTACAATTATTTTATGATGAAGATGATACAGTATGCTGTCAAATGATTTATTATGTCACATACTGAAAAATAATTATTAAGATATTGAAATTAATGAATATTAAAAGACTATTTTATATTATTAAATAAAGAAATAGTTCATAGATTAAGTGATATCTTTCTTATTTTCCAGTACCTAAGCTAACATTTCTAATTTCAAGAGGAATTTTGCATGAATATGGAATCAGTTAAACAGTTTTATGATGATGGACTAATTAGCGTTTAGGTAAATTGGTCTTCACCTTTTTACATAGGGAAACCCAGGTGCTTTTAAAGTAATTAAAATTTTGTAACACTTTTTTTAAAAAAGAGAAAGTGCAGGGGAATAATTTGTTATGCTAGAATACTCTCTCCTTCAATCTTGAAATTATTACTTCACTATTGATACACAGTTGAATAAGTTCTTGAAAGCTTTGATTTCAGGTATGCTCGATACAGATAAGACATGAACTTTTCAATAACTTTAGTAGATAGAGACACATTAAATAGAAGTATTGATTTCCATTTTTTTAGACACTGGTTGGCAAAGCATAATTTTCAGAAAGTTTTGATGTACTTAATATCGAAACTGTCTTTCTAGGGTTTAAAATGTTCCTGTGCCTTTCTTTTGCTTCTCCAAAACTGAGTAGCCTAAGAAAGATATTTGAACAACTGTCTCCATGCCAAAGTTATAATTACAATAATTATTATCCTTTTTATATTACTGGCAGTAATATTCATTTATTTATTGTTGTAGCAGTATTTGGATTTCAGTAATCTCAACGATGTATAAATCATACCAGGTCTGGATCCCATCTACATGGGAATGCCATCTGACAATGCCCAGGATAAATAGTATGTCATTATATGAAGGATAAGTTTTCAGTTTTTTTCTGCAGCCACATATTACTTATGTTATTCCCATGCATTTATGTAATATTATATTTATGTTTTAGATAAATTATTCAAGGTGATTTTTTCTATAAACTATGGCAATTCAATGCTCCCTAATAAAAAATAATTAAATCTGGACATTTAATTTATTTATGTTATCATTAGAATCATCCATTTCATCGTGCTGTCTCCTTTTTTTTTACCCTACCCTTATTTTTTTCATAAATCTTTTTCTTCATTGGTATTCATATGTGATTTGTCTACATTCTGTTTATATTTTTGGTTAAAATAAGATATATTAATCTTAGATCTAATTGTATGTTCTGCTTGGGGGTATTTGCATACCAAATCTAAACTGCTACAAATACTAACAGGATTTTTGAGCGAAATTCTTTTCAGATATATCTTTTAACTATTTAAAAAGCCAATTGTTTTTCCTTAGTCATACACCCCAGCCAAGATTGAAGTATGCTTCCATTAGGAAAAAGGAATGGTGGACATAAAACACAGATCACTGTTGAATTCCATTCTGGTCTATTGAGAAGAAATGGATGGCAGCGTTATGAAAGGCAACAACGTATTCTACTTTGAATGCTTTAGAAATAGATTACTCTTTTTTGTAATGGAATAGAAATACATATATAAATTCATGCCCTTCCTCACAGGATTTTTTACTTTCTTTAGTAAGGGACAGCTTAAGTTAAATTTCTCAGGCTAAAGAATCAGAGATCGGAAAATTGAAGAACAATCTGGAAGAATGCACTAGAATGACACCCCATCTTCCCATCCCATAAACAACAGGCCACAACTTATAACTATTCTTTAAAACACTATTAAGATCTATCAAAGAGGTGCTTTTTCCAAAAGGCAACTGGACTTCTTTTTTTCTCCTTTAAAAACATTTTGCTTCTCATCCAAGAAGCTGCTTTGGTTATAACTGACTGGTGAGCAAGAAAAAAGAAAACCAAAAAGCTCAGTTGCCTTTTTGGACAACCCTGACTGGATGACTGACAATCTTCATTGGCTGTTAAGACCTGTTTTTGTCTCCCCATAGGCATTTGGGTCCAATTGAGGAGTCGTCGTTTGATTTTTTTTATTATTTTGCCAAAATATTAAAGATTTTGGAGAAAGTAATAGTTTTTCTGCTTCTCCGTATAACTATATAATCTAGAT
>JANHFO010002782.1:217428-236615 GCA_032468095.1 Pareas carinatus | reverse complement strand
ATAGTGGGCAAACCATGTAGCTTAAGGAGTCATAAGTCTAGGAGAATTTTAGAGTGACTTACTGGAGCTGGCTCATACTGTTTTGTGAGATCCAGTTGTTAAATTTTTTGAAATTTTGCTTGTTGAAAATAGATCTGAGCCATGATTGCTGGTATGATGATCATCAGTTTGACCCTTAGAGGTTGCAGCACCTCAATTTCAGTAATACCGGGAGATGTCTTTTAAAAAAAATAATCAGAGACTCGGTTGTTAACACTAGTAATAGTTCATACACAAAGAAAAGAAAGAGCAGTGGTCAATATTCTGGCATAACAAATGTGTGCTAAATTGACTTTTAATATAGTAACTTAACTGGACAAATAAAAGCTTTCTTTATGTTGTTTTTATTCTTTGCTGGCATTTTAGTATAGATATCTTCATGAGTTTTCTGCTGAACCTTTCATCCTATTGGTGGGTGGGTTGTTTTGCAAATATAGTCTTATCTATAATTCTCTCCATGTAGCATTTAGTGGAAATGCATTTATATTACTTAATTAGAAACTTTGCCTTTGCTGAACCTTCCCACTATGTGGCTATTACCTAAGGCTTAAAAACCATGATAATTACTACCTCTATAAAATGCCTCTCATTGCAACACATAAAATGTGTTGAATTAGAGGGACTGCTATGAGAGGATTATTTTCTCTATTCCTGTACGGATAACATGAATAAAGCATATATATGAAGTAATCATTGAATTTGTACAAATTAGTGGAATTTGTACAATGGATACAAAAAAATATGTTCACATTTATTAGTTTATTTTATGTATTATATAATATGAAATCCAGGATTTATTTCTAGTATATATGTACTACAGATAAACAGGCCAGGAAAATTGTGATTGTTTTGGAAAAACTTTTACAATGCATTTCAAACATTTTATGAACGAAACATTTTATGGTAATAGTAGGGTTGAATGATGAATAAGATTCCCTAGTGTGGGCTCAATTTCTTGTTAAGAAAACTAAAACCTTAAAAAGTTACCTGTAAATGATGTGTTGGTGAGTAGCATGCGCTTGGAAGAGTGCATGCAGTTGAAGGAAGGTTTAAAAACTGCTCATTTTAAAAAATATTTATGACTTATGGATAGTATGAAACAAATCATATTGAAATGTTCATAATGCGCAAATCCTTTTCTACGTATGAGATCTATAACCTACTCCACTTTTGCATTTAAGCTAAAATTTAAAGATAGAACTGGTGAATGGAAAGCTTTTGATGGTTAGCTCAAACCAGATAATGAAAGCTTTCACAAAAATGACTGCATGATTGTTTATCCAGTCTGACTATGCTGATTGGTTACATCATATGGATACCATTAACCGACTTTGCTTTTTTAAGCAATTACTACTCTTCAATTTGAAATTTATATTGCTAAATCCCAACTTTTCCTGGAAGCAGTGCTTTCAAGAGTATATCCTTTTCCATTTTTTTTAAAAAATATTTTGATTGGGGGAGAGAGGAGAAAGAAATCTAATGTTCTTCAAATTGTTAATTTTCTTTCTTCTGAACTTTGCTTACAACATAGATTTATCTGCAAGGATTCTGTAGGAGCCAAGTTTGCTTTAACAACAGTCTTTCAGTTAGTGAAGCATGAAGTATACTTCTCAGATGGAAACATTCCATTTGCTATGTCATGTTATTAGTGGATTTCAAAACCAAACAGAAAGTGTAATTTAAACCCATCCCTCTCAACTGCACTTCATTATATAGATTTCCTAGTTGTTTTAGAACTACATGAGCTGTTAGTTTGATTTTTTTTACTTTAGGTTACTAACTTGGAAATGCTGAATCATGAAACTACAGTATGTTTCTAATGAAACCTTTACATGTTTTTCCAGAACGGATCCTACATAATATCGAACCGTTTCTTTTGTTTCTTTTTGCTGAGCTCTTATTTTTAACATGTGAGGTATAACAGCAATACCGATAGCATTATATTGCTAATCCTTGGAAGAGTAAGTAGTAGTTTTGCATTTCTAATAAAAACCAAAGTAAAAATTACTTGAAGTTTGGAAATTACAGCTTTCCGTTTCAATTACTTGAAGTTACCTGAAGTTTGGAAGTTATAGCTTACCGTTTCAATTATTAGTCATGATCTCAGTGTGGGAAATAGGAATCGTTAATGTTTTGCATATGCTTAGCACTATTCTTTCCTTTCCCAAGTTGTAAATATACTTAAATACATATGTTGACAATAATGTAGTTGATGATAAATCCATTTGCTTTCTTATTCTTTCATTCCTTCCTTCTCTGTTATTACCAGCAATTTTGTTTCCATTATGGAAATTTAACTGAGATTTACCAAATACCATTTGAATCAAATTATTTACAAACAAAGCTAAGTTAGAAGAAAAGAAAATTCTGTTCTAATTTATTCAGAGTCAATCATTTGCTGTAGCCTTAGGGGCTAAATTATGCACCAACCATACCTTCTCTAAATTCAGACTCTGTACATTAGCAGAATGAGCAGTCATTACCAATACGTATATAGCATTACAAGAGCTAAATATCAGTGGTAAAAAGAACATGGCATGCAGGTGTTTAAATTATTTACTCTCATAATTGTCCTTTATGTTAGATTGCTGAGCCCAGGCCTCAGTTATTCTAGTGCATAATTGATAGTGCTCAGAAGTGGAAAAGTTATAAAAGCAGAAGTAATGTGACGTGAAAGTGCAGTGAGGCAATTCCAGTTGGTGAGCCTATTGAGGCTGAGAGAGGTTTGAGACACAATAGAATTGCATGTGTGTTGCCACTAAGGAAAACACATCAGAATTAAGAAGTTTTTATTGTGGCATGTTGTTTGCATTTTATTTATTGAGTATGGGAGTGGGGACAATAAAAGTTAGTATTTCTGTTGGTAGGTATAGTTATTTGTAGCAGTTATTGTTACTTATGGGTTATGCAGATAAACTAATTCATTATCAAAACAATTTAGAGAAAATTTTGTAGCCCCGTCATTTTTACTAACATTTTAAACACTCATAATTATAACAAAAATAATGCAATATTCTTGGTGTCTTGGTTGAATGGTGATCAGTTCTCTTATATTGGAAATTCATTTTATTTAAGACTTTATTTAAAAAAAGTATTATTCTTTAATTGCTAAATCATCTACTCAAAATAGGCATTAAAACTATTCAGTTGTTTATGAATAAGACAATCCTCGGAAACACAAAAGTTGTTACTTAAATATCTTTGGTATAAGCAAATAGAGATGTATATTACATTAGAAAAATAGTTTTTGGATATACGTTTTTGTTTTTAATTTGTTTTAATTTGTGTAACTTAGAACCTATTGATATATATAACAACTAATAATTAGATATAATCTACAATAAGAAGGAATGTTTACATTGAAAATGATCTACACCACAAATTTCATGCTTGTTTAAATTACCTTTTTTTACAGAACGTAGTACTGATACAGGTAGAATGTTGCTTCTAAAGTGATGAAATAATTAATTGCTTTTATTTCTGGACTGCCAAAATGAGAACTTTGCCTTTCATTTGGAAAAACAGTACAGAGATCTCAAATGAACTCATTTAATAATCATGCCTCATTAACATTTTTGTATTAATAATGTCATGTAAAACAACAACAGAGAACAATGAAAGATGAATAATTCAAAGATTATTATAGTACTAAAAGACAGAAACTATAATACATAATACAGTACTTCATCCATTAAAGAAGGCTTCATAGCATTTAATGAAGCAATACAAATGCAGATTCTTTGACGATAGTGTGGAAAAATAATTTAATAAATATTTTAAAGAAGCAGTTCTTGTTTCATTGCATTGGTATTGTATGTTCCATGCCATAATATTAACAGATTTTTTTCTAAAAATGTCTAAGATTAGTATAATATTCCTAATGAATCTTCATGTTGGTGAAGTCACATGAATTTTAAACATGGATAATTGAAACATGTCCTTTACAAGTGAATAATTTTAGAATACAAATTGGGTAACTCAGTTGGGTGACTGGCCACTAGTGTATTTCAGAACTAAAATAGACAGAATAATAGAAAATGAAGAAATTAAAATAATCTGGGACTTTAGAATTCAGACAGACAAGCACCTGTCATGTAATACCCAAGGCTTAATAATTATTGATACGAAAGAAAAAGAAGTCCAGGACTTGGAGACAATAAAATAGAAGAGAAAGAACTGGAGAAAATCACAAAATACAAAGACCTGAAAATAGAAGTAGAAAAGACTGTGGCAAAAGAAAGCAGTGATAATACCTATACTAATAGGCACCTTGGGTGAATCCCAAAACTTCTAGAACACCCCTTGAACATCATTGACATTGACAAAAGAAAATAATTTTAACACTATCTAATAACAACATCTGCCTATTGCAGGTCCTTGCGAAGTTGCGAAGGATTCAATAGGTGAATAAAATTGCCAAATCCTGTCTAACCATATGGCTGACCATCCAACAATAGCAACATATTAAATTTGCGTGAGCTCATCTCTTCTCCCTTTGATTGAAGTTTTTTAATGATCTTTTTGTATGTGATCATTAATATGTGCAGTGAAATGGCAAGGCAAACACTATTCTAGACAGAAATATAAAACTCAGTGTGGTTCTACATTCATAATGGTAACTAACCGTGTTGTGATTTTGTTCTTTCACAAAACTAGAAAAGTCCAGTGGCTTATTGTAATTTTAAGAGTACAATATGGGGAATATAAATGTATATGCTACATTAGCGACTACAATATAGTATTAAAAATGCTTGCAGTATATTTTAAGAAATAGTGTGTAGTCTTTCTCAAATGAAGATTGTTTTACATATGGAATTCAGTGAAACATTTTCTTATAAACTTTAAAAAAAATCCTTATTTTGAAATAAATATAAAGTATCCCAAAGGTTATGAATGAATGAGCAACTCTGCACAACTTCCAACTTAGTTAAATACTATTTTTCATTCCTTGGTTGTTCAAAGGAGACAAAGTTGCGTGATTTGTCTCCAATTTACATTTTATATTTTGTTTGTTGTTAAATTATTTTCTTTGTTTTTTCTTTTTTTCTTTATTGTTGTTTGTGTTGTACATCACCCAGAGACACTCTTTTAGTCTAGTGCCTTATAAATCTTGAAATAAATCTTGAAACCTCTTAGGATGATGAGCAGTTAAGAAATAGAACAAAAAAACAAGTAAGTAAGACAACCTATTCCGAGATTTAGAAATTTTATGTGTGTTTCATGAAACTAAAATCACTCAATTGTTTCAATAATTTTAGTGATATGATATGAAATGTTGATTGTGTGAATCTATTCTAAAGCGTTTCCAAAAGCCATACATTATAGGTTATTCATAATTTGATTGAGGTCATCCACAGTTCTAATAAAGAAGCAAGAGACGCTGTTATTATATACGTACAGCTTTTAAAAAGACATTATATGACAGCAAGCAATTATTCTTGAAGAGCTTTGTTGTTTAGCACCTCTATTGCTGCTTGCTAATGTCTACTTTATTGTTATTATCTATTATTAATTATCCTCTGGCAAATATCATTTTGTCAAATGCCAAAATTACAATTATATTGCTCACAGAATCCTCCTACAAAAGGTAACTTTTTTAGTGGACATTAAAACGTTACTTTTCCTCAAAATTACAAAATGTCATTTATTCATGAAACATGTATATTTCAATATAGTTAGAAATAAATACATTGCTTTTGCATGCCACACATCCTAAATTCTATTTCATTTCTTCTGACAGAGACATGGTGAATTTTTCTTAAGCTGTTGAATTTTATGGATAAAAGCAACTGAGGCACAAAGCACAACCTTTTATATGGTTTCTAGAAATTCATTCACTGGTTTTGTTTCAGATCAGAACAAAATAAATGCTTTGATAGAATATTTTTTTATAGTAGCTACAAAAACAGGTCTAGGGGAAAAGCCCAACAGTGAATTCATCTCCATACCTCAGCCTTTGAACAACATAAGAACAGAAATATTTCTTCAGATACTGGTTTAAGGCTGCCTCTTACTTGCATACCATGTTTCCCCAAAAATAAGACACTGTCTTATATCTTATTTTTGCTCCCAAAGATGCGCTAGGTCTTATTTTCAGGGTATGACTTATTTTTCCACTGAGCCTTCCCAGAACCGCTGGAGGGGAGGCCTTATTATCCGGGGATGCCTTATATTTCAGCAAGAGGCAAAACTGTAAGTAGGTCTTATTTTCGGAGGATGCCTTACTTTCGGCGAAACAGGGTAGTTTATACTTTTGGCCTTGTTTTCAAAATTCCAAAAAAACCCCAGCATATATTTTAAATTTGTCAACTGGACACTCAGCATAAATAGCAGTCAGAGTTGCATTGGTTATATGAGTGCCATATAAATTTGTTTCATAAATTTAATAGGTAGCGCTCATATCCAATGCACATGCTTACATTTTACAAGCCTCCTGAAAAAGAAAGGCACAACATTTCAACTCATGAACTGTAACTTGCCCATAGGAAGAATTTGAAAAATGCTGTAAGCTTAACAGCAGGCAAGCATCCACCTTTCAATCTCTTTTCTTCCGTCCCAAATGGCTTTTGATTTCTGAACATGCCTCTCCTCTCATATCGTACTGAACCTCTTGAACTTCCCATAACCTAATATTGGCTAATGCAAGTCCCAAGTGTCTATGCTTTGGAGTATTTTCTTTTTTGAAAAAAGATTAAAAGATGCAAGAGCATTTGAATCAGTGTGAGACTGAACAATATTCATATTGTCTCCAGCATTGTGTTTTCTTCTGAATTCAGAATATTAATGATGGTTGTTTTGTGTTTGAAATGTTTTCATTCCCTCTTAAAAAAGATGACATCTTAGAAATACAAATTCTCTGTGTAGGGTACGCATTATGTAACATAAAGGTTTTTTAAGCTGCATTCTGTAGAATCCTAGAATTGGATGGAAGATTTCAATAGCAAAACAATTCCTTTTCAATAAATTTTCAATCATAAGAACTTTGTCTCTGGATAAGAGGGTTCTGGGTTTTTTAAAAAAAATACTAACAGATTCGAAACCTTTGTATAGCGTATCTAAATATTATCCTCGGGTAATATTCAGCTTACCATGTGTTTTGCTAAAACAAAGAAGCAATTCGTATATTTAAGAGGATGTCAGAGTTATGAGTTTACCAATTATTTTTTGTAGCAGCCAATTTTTCAAAAATATCCTTATTAAAAATAAAATATGATTATAAGCAGTAACGTTTTGTAGTGTTTGCCCATACTTCATGAAATGGATTTTTTTTTGGAATATGGACATTTAAGACATTTAATGAGCATTCATAATTGGGTTTTCAAATGGCCTAATAGATTCCTAACTTAAAAATATCCTGTAGCTTTAATTTACCTTTAAAGTTTTAGCAGAGTGTGCACAGTATGGACAATTTGTTTAACTTGAAGAACTATTCTTGGCTATTTGAAATAGTTATAAGGTGCTACTTTTTCTTTAAAATACTTACTTAAAAAAGAAGACGTGTCTTATACATGGTTGGATATGAAACTGCCGAAACAACATAACTACTGACACAATCTAACAGGTTTCCTCCAATCATGAGCTATATGTAACTAAGGCAAGTCTTATACACGGGAGCGACTTATAGACAAAAAAATACAGTTCTGCCTGTAAAAATAAGAGTACTACTACTATAAAAATAAAAATATTTATTTTATTGTAATGGATAAAAAGCTATACCCAATGATTTTATAGCACAAATAATGCTTTTCTTCTCAATGAAAACTATATTTATAGTCATATATGAATGTATTGCCATAATCTGCAATAGTAACTGGTAGCAGAAGGTATTGCATTAAATGAAGATATTATTTAATGTTACAATCCAGTCACATGTCATGAAGGACTTTAAAGGTTAAAATCAAAACCTTAAATTAGATCCAGAAGCGAACTGGCAGCTAGTGCAGTTCAATCAATCAATTTTTATTTGATCATTGCCTAGCAAAGCCAGGAGCACAGATATGACGTGCTATTGCAAAAGCACACATAACTGCTTCTGCTACTTCATTCTGTATCAAGTGAATCTTCCTGTTACTCTTCAAGGAGAATCTCATGTAGAGCGTATTACTGTAGTCTAATGTGGAAAAGACTAGTTCATAAGTGACTGAATAGCCTCCTGATCTAGGACGAGCATACTGGCATACCATACAAAGCTGTGCAAAATGTCTATTAGTCATGATTGCCATTGTTATATTATATATTTGCATTATATTTATTTATCTTATTTCTGTTCCATCTTCATTTTTTTCCAAATAACTCAAGGTAGCAAATGTATCCAACACACCTTCCTCTTCCTATTTTCCCCACAACAACCCTGTCAGTTGGGTAGAGTCACATAGCTTGCAGTCATGGCTAAAGTGAGACTGGAACTCATAGTCTCTAATGTGGTGCAGTACCATCTGCCTGGTCTTTATCTGGTACTTGCTTTCATATGAATCATGTTCTTCCCAAGAACTTAAGATGTGGTAATGTATCAATGTAGTATATTTGTGGATAGCAGCAGTGTGGCCTTCTGTAATTGACAAGTGTGCAGATTTAATAAGTGCTGGCATCCAGTGTGCCAATAGACACTGGGACCACCATGACCAATTTATGACATTATCTTTCAACTTCGATTTTCAGATCTTGATACTTTGTGATCTTTCCCAATCCTTTGTCTTCTATTCTACTATTTTCTGGTATTGCAACATCAATTATCCACACTTTCATTTGGAAATCCCACAATATTTTAGCTTGCTCATTTTCAACTACTTTTTCAACTCTGTGTTTCCAACAATTTTTTCTTATTGGCACATGATAATTTTGACAGATGTTCCAGTAAATCATTTTGGCGACTGTATTATGTTGTTGTCAGTTAATCAGTTTGTGTCATCATCTTACTCAAGCTAAGTAATCAATAGTCTAATCTACTAATTCTTCTGCTTCTTTGTACAATCGGCACTTAGAATAATTTTATGATTTTTCAATTCTGGTCTGGATTGCATTAGTTCAAATAGCTTACTTTGGGGCAGTCAATATCAAGCCGCCAGCAACATTGCTAAGTTTATCTTGATCATTTTCTCTTTGATTGTTTGTAGAAATTGTCCGTATCGTTTTTCCTTACTAGGATTCTGTTCCTGTTTTTATTACATTATTTATATTTATACCTTTATTTCAATTTAAACATATTTCAATTTCAATTTATTTCATTTTAAATATATTTAAATATATTTATTACATTTAAATTTAGTTAATCTACATTATCATTATTTGGTTGATATTGCTGCATTTACATGTATATTTCATGTTAGGGGCTGTGTAAGTAGCATTCTTCTCATTGTGTAGAACTCACCAGTGATTCTGCGTGGTTGAGAGGATTAAATGATAGTAATTGATTAAAAATCACCAAAGAAGTCTCCTAGTTGAATTGTGCAAAAGTAACACATATGCAAAAATCAATAGAAAATTGATTTTTCAAATCAGTGTGATTGTATTGTACACACTTATAGAAATACCTGTCCCTACAAGTGAAGTTTTAGGCAGTAGATTAAATTCTTTCAGTTTTAAGATGCTTTAGGAAGAATGGTAAAGTGAGTGTTTTCTCAAATATGCAAAAAGGTATTTCTTCATTCGAATGATTAAGGAAGCTACAATATAAAATATTTTACAGCAAACTGAAATGTCAAAGAATAAAATAATTTATTTAGTTTTGATTGATTATGTGCCATAAAGTTATGGCAACTCATAGTGACCACATGGTTAAGAAAATGAAGGTACAGGCAGTTCCTGGGTTATGAACAAGATCTGTTCCTAAGTCTTTCTTTGGCTTGAATTTGTAGGTAAGTCGGAACTTAAAACTTAATGGACGACCTATTACTAAAAATGGTAGATGACATTCCCCTTCTGTTTATGAATTACTGAAAATCTCTGAAAACACTCTATATTAAAAATGTACAACTTTAGTGCTTTATGAGAACGTTATGGGTCTTCATTACTTCTTCATTTTGAGAAGAATGTCTGCCATTTTTAATAAGCCGCAAGTTGAAGTTGATTTGTAAGTATAATGCACATATTCTGAAGTTTTTCCATATTCTTTTAATATTTAAATTCTTATGTTCTGTATTATAGTCTATAATTGAAGTATAAGAGTTTTCAAATCTGAGTAGCATGTAAGCTTAATAAATCATTATTACCATTCCAATCTCATTCTGCTGCCACAATTAAAAAGCTTAACATAATACAGGAATCTCCATTCTTTCCTTAAAGTATGTTCAAGCATATGAGCGAAGAAAGCAGGTTTTGATGACCTAAATTGTTTCTATTATTATTACCTTGATACATTGTGCAAACATGATAATGTCTGAACATTCTTTACTGATTTTTTTTTTACAAAGCTAAATTGGCAATGAATTTAGATGTAAGGAGTTGAACTGAATTTAAAACCAAGTTCTCCTGGTTTCTGAAGAACGATCACTTTAGGAATAGTTTGTAGAAAAAGGTGTTGAATTCATTTAGAAGGCTTTCCCAAAATATATTTCTTTATATATTTTTACATATAGCTTTATAGAGTTATTATTAGAGATCACCATGCAGAAAGAATGCTGAAGCTTTCATCCTGTAATTTTTATTTACATTTAATTTATAGCCATTGAGACATCATCCTTTTTTCAGAGGGTTTAACTGGTAAAAAAACAGTATACAATGTTTTTTCTGATTTTGTATAGACAGGAATGTTTTGTATTTAAATGTCAATTGCAGTTCAACCACACCTCATATAAATTCCAAACTTCATCTCAAACTCAAACGTTATAACTAAAAAACATTCTATATTTTTAGATAAATTGTGCTTGTTCTTTGATAAAATACATTTTATTTTCATAATTTTATTTGACTTGTTTTAATTTAGTTCTGAGAAATTTACCTTGCATTTTCCTGCAGAATTGAAAATCACTGCCAAAAGTTAATGCGTTCCTGCAAATAGAAATCGTATTTATTTACAAAATAAATAGAACAAATTATTAGGCATAGAATGTTTGTTTAAGGGAACCACAGTAGTCCTTTAGGAATAACTTCCATTGTACTAATTTTATTAGCCCCTATTATAATTCCTGCCAAGATAAACAATAGCATCATACAAATCCAATACTAAATTAAAAATTAGGCATGTTTTGTAGTTAATCATTTTTTTCTTCTATTAAAATTAGAATTATATTATTGGAGAAAAATGGAAATTCTATAATCAGAGCCCAAATTGTTTTTGAGTATCAGAATAAAGTAAAATAACACATTGCTTATAATTTGATATCTTTTCTGTTGCAGATAAGCGCGAGTTCCATTTAAACAACTATTGAGCTATAGCTAGAAATAAAAAAAAACCTGTTGAAGTTAACAAAAAGGTTTATTGTAAATAAGTAGCATGCAAAGTTATATGAAGATTCATGGAATAATGTTAATTGTATTTGATTTCAGTGTGCACTAATGATGCTAATGTCTATTTTATATTATAAGGTCTTTCTATAATTAGGGAAAGTAAATTGATTTATATTTACATTACATTAAATTTAAGTGATTTAAAACACTTCCTAATTATAAAGCTGAAATTACAAAAAATAATTCTAAACTAAACTAAAAAGCTTTACAATATTAATTCAAATACAATTGCATCTGTTTTATTTAATTAAAGGCAATCAGTAATTTCTTTGTATATAAAAACCAAAAATCTAGAATGACTAAAGATCAGAATAAAAGTTGGCAATAAAAATAGAATATAAACCTTGGCTTATAGATGTTTTATAAAGTGCTCACTGACAAGTTTTTTTGAAAGAAATAGGAATCATAAATGGTGTATAACATGATGAAAGAATAGGAACTATGAACGGGTGCTGATATTAATGTGGTCATTTTAGGATCAGAAGGTTAGACAAACTGCCCTCCAGAATTTAAACAGGGCAGTTATTTCATGTCAGTTTAATTATCTTTCTGTTTTAGAAACTGTCAAGTGATCTGGAAACCTTGAGAAATTGAAGCTTTCACATCTTTGAGGGCAAAGTTCTGATTGGGGTTCATTTGGTAATCTTTCTCTTTGTGAAAGCCTTAATGTGATTGATGGACTGTTAGAACCAGAAGAGATACTTAGTGTAAGAACAAGTTTAATCAGTATGGTATCTTTTAGGAGAACATCTTAATAGTTTGATCCCCCCCTTTGATTCATATAGTCATTATGGTGGTCATTACTTTGATTTTATCATGGTAATTTAACTCCCAAAGTGCTGTGAATAAACCTTGAAAGAAATAGCATGTTTTTAAGTAGCTTGGAGTTTGGATTTGTATCCTAAAAATTAGATTTAGTAACATATATGTGTACTGGTTTTTAATTTTGTTGAATATTTCAATTCCCCCCATTTCAGGAAATAAAATACTTAATATTTATTATGTCTGCATCAAAAACTTGAAAAATTAATTGGGAAAATGACATATTTGTAAGTTAGTAGTAATAATATAAAAATAGAGATTTTAATTTCTTTGAGTCACAGTCCACAGTTGGAATTATGTAAGTAATAAATTAGGATGATATAATTCAAAGTTATATTTGTAAATTAGGAAACCTGAAAAAAATGAATTTTCAGTATTATTTTTTACTATATGGAATTAAACAGTATTAATATATGGCTGTTGCTATATCTGTTTTATACTTTTATGACTTTGAAATAGAGGCTTGTTAAACTTTTCAACAAGGTAATACAGGCTTTTAAAATTGATTTCATCTGACTCTTTCCATTGTTTTACTTAACATTTGGAATATTACTGATTCTTTAGTTTTTTTAGTATCAACTTTATAGTTTGCTAAGCAGAATATATTTATTTCATATTATTTGCTCTTTTTGTTAAACAGATTGAAGTACATTAATTCAATGGTAAGAATATGTCTCTTATATAGTACGTTATTTTACAGAACAGTAGATGATTAATTTTTAAAAAGCTCTTTTCTTTGTTTATCTGAGCCAAATCTTGTTTGGGGTTAATATATGTTAGAGTAAATTAATAATTGGAAGCTGAGTTGTCTTTTAAAATTAGTTAGGACTCCTTGTGTTACTTGTTTAGGAAGTTTTTAAATTGTAATGATAACATTTCTTTTTTACTTGTTAGTATGACATTTGTTTCTACATAAATTATCTTGTATTATATGCTTTTTAAATTATAGTCTAATGTGGAATTTGTGCATCAGATTTTACAGTTTATTAACTATAGGTTAACGTTTTGTAAATATCACATAAGAAACAGAAAGAGAAGAAAAATTGAGACATAAATCCTAATCACATTGATATAATAAATATTGGTATTCTATTATACATAATAACAACAAATAATTGAACATAAAAACTTTATTTTTTTATAGCGGAAATAATAAACTATTATTAGTATGATTGTTGTTTTTCTGTTTATTTTTAACTATTCTTACTTATAATTTAAATTTATTTATTCTTTTTTGTTATCTATGTAAATTTTTATATGGTTTATTGTAAGCCGCCATGAGTCTATGTAGAGGGACAGCATATAAATACGGAAAAATAAATAAATAAATAAATAAATAAATATTAAGGCTTAGGGTAAATCACTAATTATTCTTCAATTTACTTACAAATTTATTAATCCTTTAATTCTTTTGCTGGTAATCTCTGATACCTTATATTATAAGCATTAATCTTGCGTGAATGCATTTTTAGTTTGGATCCAGGAATTAATATATATTTATTTTGAGCACATATAATTCTGGTTTAAAATAAACTCAATACGGAACATGTTATAATTAGTATTTTTCAGGTATTGGCAAAGTTCCAAATATACTAATGGTTTGTTTTAAGGAGTTGGGACATCAATCTTTGTTCCACAGTACTCTAAGAAAAAGAATACTTTTATTTGTGCATGTAAATAAAGTTTCATTTTTTCTTAAGCCTCTAAGAATATATTACTACATAGCTTCACTATTTCTGCTTATCCTTCAAAATAGTCATTTTTCTTTTATAAGTTCAACCAAATATATGTGAATTAAGTATTCCCTTTGGTCTTGCTTTCTGTGAAGATGGTTGGAGTCAGCAAGCAGTTAATTTCCAGTGAGTATAGAAGCATATCTTCGCTATTTCTTGCTAGGTTACGAATCTGTCACTGCCCCTCTTTCATGCTTGTGTGAGTATGGAAATGATTTGAGACAGGATATTGTACAAAGTGGGTGAATGCATTAGTAGCTTGTACCTCGTGACCATACATTGCATCACCATGAAAGCCTCTGTAGAACTACTCTAATATTCTTTGCACGCAATGGGATTGAGAAAACACAGATCAAAATTTTCACTTCTAGAAAATTTCTTTCACCACATAATGTAAAGCTATTATTTCTAAAAACATATTCCATATTTCAGCCTTTCAGATGCATTAAGGTTGCTTTTAAAAGTGTCAGAAATTCAAGAATTAATGTACAATAGCCTTTTCAGTTAGACATATAATTATATTAATGATATTGAATAAATGTTTAAAACATCACAGTTGCCTTGAAATATTTTTTTAAAGAATGGATGATTTTATTAAACCAGGGGCCTATGGTTTCTCTCTTGTCTCTTGTAATTTCTTCCATTTTAGGGGAATCAGTGAAAGAAAACTTTCTACTTTGTTCTGGTAGCATAAAGGATACAGTTTGGGAAAATTGACTCAATTAACTAATGCTCATGGTTTATCTTTAATCATATTAAAGTATGTTTTCTATTAATCTTTTTTTGAAGTATATATTTAAAATAATCGCTTGTACTGAACTCTGGTATTTTTATTTATTTAAAAATATTTATGGAAATGATATTAATTTTTGCATACACTTTGCATGTGTTTTGATCAGATAAGTTCAAGTAATAATTATGATAAAATAATAAAGCTGTTATTAATAAAGCTGTTAAAAGATATTGCTGTTTCCCTGCGCCCTCTTTTTGTTTTCAGTTCTTTTAAAAACATAATGGATAGACTAGTCAATTTCACACTTTGTAAAATGGATTGAATGCTTACTATCTAAGTGTACATTAACAAAATATTTTAAAACGTGGAGGGTCAGGACTAGCTGTTGTTGACTTAGTACAAACAGACATTCCTCAGCAATGCAATCCATTGACCTCTTATTGTATTCCAAGTCTTATTCCTTTTCTTTCAGTGTAGGATTTTATTTTTAACATAGTTTGACAGCTGCCTGCATGTGGGCTTTGGCTTTCTTCTGTTTAGAAATTATTTATTTAATTTTGACTTGAACTTGCTGCCCTCACAGTTCTTGTTAATAACACAGACAGACAGATCAAAGGTGAGAAAGCCCCTGGACAAAGGAAGTGGAACAGCCTTGGTTGGTATGAACACGATTACTTTTAATTCATTTTTGTAAGCAGCAGTTTCAATAATGGCAAATTTAAATATAGTATAAAGTATTTGAAGTTTTCACTCAAGATTTTTATTCGTATCTTCATATATATAACTTCAGATTGAGTTATATTATTTTAATTATTTCTGATCATAGATTAAGAAAAGGCCGTAAGGCAGAGTACATATTGTCCGAAGTATCAGTTTTGATCTGCTACTTTAATTAGAATATTGAATGAATGTCTGTATTAATTTTTGCTAACATGTTTTTTACAGTTTAAAAATTAAACATTTTTGGTGAAAAATTTCATGTTTAATTTCTGTTTGAAAAAAAATTGATACTATATATTCACATTACTTGGGAAAACTAGATGGCAAACTTATTATATTTTTAAAAAATAAGGTAAACAATTATTTTTCAGATTTAATTAATAGATAGGGTGTTTTATTACTATTATTTTCACATTACTGTTGTAAAGTATGACAGATGCAATGAAAAAGGAAGCAATATATCTCAGTCATTTTGGATTATATAGATTAATGACAACAATAGCATGTTTCGCTTTATTGTTATACTGTTTCATCATGAAGAATTTTTGTTAATGTTATTCAGTATATTTCTATCAGTGAAACCATTTTTTCTTTATTCATATAGCTTCCATTTCTGTTGAAAAGTATTTTAACAATTTGTAATTGGTAAGAAATAAATATGTTTTTCAATAATTGAATGTTTGAGTTAAGGTATATTTGGGAATATATTGCACTTTCTCTTATTCCCTGTGTGTTAATTTGTGTGTTAAAATAGTAAGCTACTCTTACAATTTTTTAAAAATTCCTAAGACATTTTAGAAGAATATAATTTTGAAAGGTTTGCAATAGAATATTTGCTATTGTATTTTGTTGTGATTTTGCTTCACATTAATGAATCTGCATTTTATAATCATATTGTTCTTTCATGGAAGTATTAGAGATTAAAAATGTACCCAATCCTGAAATTAAAATATTTTTTTTAGAAAAAACTTTGATAAAGGTCTGTCTCTCTGTTTCTGTAACAGTAAATAATTCTACCCAGTTTTGAAAAGTTCATGTCATTAGAACTGACATAAAGTCCCTAAATTAAAAAAAAACATTTTTGTTGCTACTAATATTTAACATGTGTATGGAGATAAAGTGCACTACAACTAAAAGTAGCCATCTTTCAGGTACAGAAAACTCTGGTGCTTTTTGTGTTGGTTTTGTCAAACTGTGAGAAAAATGTATGCATTATGAAGCGTGTCCAATTCATATATTTGTTCACCCAGCAGGGAAAGTCAAGCCATCTGAATTGTTAAAGAAAAACCACTTTCGATTGCTTTGTTTCACATGGGTAAAGTCATTGAATTTTAAACTTGATTTACTCTTTTGTTTTCTTGCTACTATTGAATTCAGCCTGGGAATAAAATAAGTTCATCTTTTGCTTCTCAGTAATTGCTGTGGATTGCTAGACTATTTTAAGAAGTCAGTGACTTATTTACACTAATACAGTGATTCTATTGTAGCGAGATTTTCTATTACTCTTGTAACGTAGCATGTAATATTAGGGAATATTTAAATACGAGACCTCTCCTGTAAATGCTGGAGAAAATGTATAATGCTTTGTCATTGAAAGTGATGTAACTTCGTTGAGATAATACAGGAATTAACCCAGTTAGTGGGATAAATATTTTCCTAAAGACAGTCATGAGACTTTATTAAGGAATTTTGACAGAAGATAAGCACAAGGCTTTAAAATCCATTCTGGTTATGTTTTCTTTGTTCAAGAACATTCAAATATTTTGAAAGAGGTGCTTTGCAATGTGTAGAGCTTATTCATGTGTAGACACATTTTTTTCCATGCTCACATAGCTGCTTAGTAAACTGTTCTCCATATAAGTGTATATCTGTACTTCTCATGCCAAATAGTCTCTAAAATATTGTATAGTCCTACTAAGCTTAATCTAGATAAAGTTATGATGACATGACTTTATTATAGAGGATAAAGTTGATCTCTCTGTATATAACACTTTATTTCACAAGGATTTTGGACTTCAGTAGAGTATACTTTAAACACAAAATTTTAAACCCGAAAGCTTTTTCTCGTGGATCACATTTTTTGATTTTCATCCTCTTGCTTCAGATTAACACAGCAGCTTCTCATTTGTTCCTGTGATCCTTCTCACTATAGAACGATTGTCTATTTCTTTGCTATTAATTTGATCTAAAGCAAGCAATAATCAATAATTTGTTTTTATTCACCTTTTCAGGGATAAGATTGACAGATTATTTCATTGATTGAAATGTAATCTTGACGAGAAATTATGACCAGAATCTGTTAAACAAAAAAAAACTTTAGAGTGCTTGTATATATCAACAGTGATGTCTCATCTGTGTTTATTCCAAAGTAAATGCCACTATTTTTCTCCTTGTTACTGTATTAAGGATTGCAACCCTAGGGTAAGGGTTAGGGTTAATGCTCTGATTATTATTTTGAGACAAAATATAACTGGAGGATTTTGTTGATTTCAAAGCAAACTGTAGGTCTGCCTGTGAGCTCAAAGCATTTACTATGATACATCTAGCAAATCGGTATGTCATTTAGTCTTTCCATAACTGATGCTTATAGTACTGCTTTGATTTAATTTTCTATACCTATCTTCATCCTTCTGTAATCAAATTCTTCTTATGTTTTTTCAGTGATTTTGAAGAAATTTTTTTTAGACTTCATGAATTCTGATATACGTAATACTTTTAAATGAGTGCAGGGCTATATTGTGCTGTTGTACATATTTCAGCCATTCAGATCATCTTTGTGCTGCTTTCCCCCCTTTTCAGTGGTATTATTTTGTTACATTAGTTGATAAATCACAGACCATGTGATCACAGTTTGGCAAATCCTTTCTCATTAGCATAATTTTATCACTGATTTCATTTGTACTACTATATATTTTGCCTATAATTGTATTTAATATTATTGAAATTGTACCATTACCGTAACTAAGCAGTTTCTTCTTCCACCTTTTTCTGACCCTATGGATTAAATTGCTCATATAGACAGCTGAATGGTGAGTGATTAATACTTAAACTCTCATAATTTCCTTTAACAACGTGACATAACTTTATTTCAGTGATATGCCTTGTAAAATGAAGACATCTCCCCTTCAGTCATCTCAGATATGATCTCTACTCCAGCTAAGGGAGAGAAAAGGAAACTGGATGAGCTTATGTACTCAGTCCCAAACATAGAGGAGGGTTCTGTGGCTATCTTGTCTACCTCTTCCAGGCAAGGTAGACAATATTAACTCCAGATGTATTTATTGTCTTAGTGAATGGAAGAAAAAAAGATTTGAATAAATGCTGAAGATTCAGTCAATGTCCAGGCAGATGAACTGCTTCCTTATGAGTCTGAAGAACATATCTGGCATCCACGGAGAACTTAAAACTTACAATTCAATCTATCTCATTTCAAAAAGATTTGGCAGCATTGAAAATAACAATAGCAGCAGCAACAACAACAACAACAACAACAATTTTATTTGTATCTCGCCCTTCTCCTGAAGGACTCAGGGCGGCTTACAGGCATGTAAAAGCACAAACAACATAAACACTAAAACATATTTAAAAATATTAAATAAAGCTGGAATTAAAAGGGGAAGTAATAAAATGATTTCCCAATAATTACAAATATTTAAAATAATTTAACCCAGATTTAAACGCAGGAGGACAAGGAC
>JANHFO010002782.1:164463-176565 GCA_032468095.1 Pareas carinatus | reverse complement strand
CTGGAGTCTCCGGGTGCATTTCAAGGGGAGCCCCATGTAGAGAGCATTGCAATAGTCCAGACAGGAAGTGACGAGAGTGTGAGTGACTGTTCGTAGGGAGTCCCGATCAAGAAAGGGGTGCAACTGTCAGATCAGGTGAACCTGGTAGAAGGCCCCCCTGGCGACGGCTGCCACGTGGTGTTCCATAGACAGCCGCACATCCAGGAGGACCCCCAAGTTGTGCACCCTTTCCATGGGGGATAATGTTTTGCCCCCAATGGCCAGCGATGGTTCAAACTGTCCATTTTGGGACGCCAGTAACCACAGCCACGCAGTCTTGGGGTGGTTGAGCTTTAGTCTGTTCTTCCCCATCCAGATCCGCACAGTTTCCAGACAGCAGACAGCTGTGTATCGTCAGCGTACTGATGGAATTTCACCCCAAAACCACGGATGATCTCGCCCAGCGGCTTCACATAAATATTGAAAAAGAGAGACGAGAGGACCGGCCCCTGCTGCACCCCACAAGTGAGACACCGAGAAGTCGACCACTGTTCTCCTGTCAATACTGACTGCAACTGGTCGGAAAGGTATAAACGGAACCACCAAAGAACGGTTCCTCCTATTCCCAATCCCACCAACCAGCGCAGCAAGATACCATGGTTGATGGTATTAAAAGCCGCTGAGAGATCTAATAGGACCAGTATAGAGGAATAACCCCTATCTCTGGCCCTCTAAAGATCATCAACCAACGCGACCAATGCTGTTTCCGTACTGTACCCAACCCAGAAGCCGGATTGGAGCGGATCTAAATAGACTGATTCCTCCAGGTGCCTGGGGAACTGATACGCGACCACACTCTCTACAACCTTCGCCAAAAAGGGAAAATTGGAGACCGGACGGTAATTACCTAAATCAGCTGGGTCCAGGGAGGGCTTCTTGAGGAGGGGCCTGACCACCGCTTCCTTAAGGGAGGGTGGCAAGAACCCCTCATTCAATGAATCCCCCACAATAACCTAGAGCCAGCCTCGTGTCATTTCCCGGGAGGCCAGCACCAACCAGGATGGACACAGATCCAGTAAACATGTGGTCGGGTTCAGCCGTCCCAGGATCCTGTCCAGGTCCTCGGGAGTCACAGCATCAAACTCTACCCTGCTGACACTCTCAAGACTTGTCTCCATCACCCCGTCTGCACTAGTCCAATCTGAGCCACCCCGAATCCTATCGATCTTATCCTGCAGATAGCAGCTAAAATCATCCGCCCAACCCCCAAGTGGGTCATCCCGAATCTCCATTGTAGGAGAGAATGGGTTACCCGAAATAGGGCAGCGGGAAGGCTATCTGCAGAAGCGATAAAGGTTGGCAAAATAGGTATTCTTAGCTGCCCTGATCGCGCCCAGGTAGGACCTGGTATATGCGCCAACCTGGACGCGATCGGATTGGGAGTGGCTTGTCCTCCAGGTGCTCTCTAGGCCACTTCTCCGGCATTTCATCACCCTCAGCTCCTCGGTATACCAAGGGCATGGGTGACTTGACGCCGGGTCAGAGGCCGCAAATGCACAACCTGGTCCAGGGCCCCGACAGCCTCCCTATACCAGGAGGCTGTGAGATCCTCAACCGAGCTGTCGGACGAGGTCTCCGGGACGGGCCCAAGCTCCATCAGGAACCTGTCCGGGTCCATCGGGCGCCTGGGGCGGAACAATACTGTTTGTCCCGCCTCCCTGCGGCACGGCACGGAGGATGTCGAGCTTAAGGAGATGATGATTAGACCATGGGGCTCGATGACTACTTCCCCTAACTTCAGATCATCTAACCACTGTCCATAGGCAAAAATCAAGTCCAGCGTGTGTCCTCCTGTGTGAGTGGGGGCCTGAACTAATTGGGTCAGGTCCATGACCGTGATGGAGGCCATGAACTCCCGAGCAAGTATATGTATTTTTGCAGAGAGTAGGGGTTGGTACCCAAAGGCCCACTATCTGATATTATCCTTCCAATAATAACACCCTCTCCCCCAAATATATAAGCCCACTTGGTTTATCTAAAAGAGGGAAAGAGCAACTTATTGCCTCTTTAGGTGGCCTTTTTGGTAATAGGTTTACCTGCTGCTTCAGTGTGAACAGGGCAACAGAACCCCCACTTGGTAGTTGCAAAGGTATGACCAAAGTGTTATATGGAGAAGGGAAACATTGGTAAGATTATATGGCCTCTAGCTCCAATGGTTACAAGGTTGCTGACTCCCAACATAAAACATAACTTTAAGTAAACATCATATGTCTGAGACTGATAGATTTGTATTTAATTTCATTAAATTTTGATCAAATTAAATGGCGATTCTATGTTTAGCTTCCAGAGACACGGAAAACAATTGTTGCTGGCAAGATTTACAGCTTCATATAGTTTATATAAACACAAATACAAACATGCATTCTGCAATGTTTAGGACATCTAATAAAGGCTCAATATGCTTCATTTTTAATACTTGAGGCAAAGAGTCATTACCAGGGTGCATTGGGCCTAAATGGGACAGCTACATTTCTTCTTCCTGCCTTTGGAAGATTCCTCTCCACCCTGCCATTTTGTCAAGCTTTCTACTTTCGTCCTTTTCATCACACAAATTCTTACTGCATCATTCTTTTCTAATAGTAAAGAGCTTTTATCTCTTAATTAAATATGATTGAATAATTTTTACATACCTTAAAGTAGTCAGTTAATGTTATTTTAAAATTGAGACTCTCTCCAGACATGCGTCCCTAACTGCTATTTCCATTTTGCATTTTGAATTGAAAATTATTCTTTGATGTAAATTAAGACCTTGACATACAGTGGCTTTATGTGTGAGTAAATTGAGACCGTGTTATGTAACAGTTTAGCTGAGAAAGGCCTTGTAGATATTTCAGTCTATCATAGGATTAGTTTCCTTTTTATCAGTCACTCTTCATTATGCTTGCTTATAATCAAGACAACATTAAGGTTGAAATAGATTTTGTATCCTTTCCTTATTATTTTGACATACCCTTTTGCAATCTAGGCCACATGAAGTTCTAGTCTCAGTTGATAGATATTTATGTAGATATAAATACCATACTTATATGCATACATAAATATATGCAAATGTTGAAATGCATATAATTTTTACATATGTAATTCAAAGGCAATGCAAGCTTATATACATGTTTGATAAAATAATAATGCCAATAATCATCATGCCATCAAACAACAGCATCATCTTATTCCAGATCATTGGAAAGGTAGATAATGCCAAATCCAGTCTAAAATTTGGCTGACTTTGCAATGAATCATAATAATAATAGCAACAGCATATTCGATTTAGAATGCTTCCAAATTAAATAGATTCAAGGAAATCTGCAATTAAAAATTCAATAAAACCAATCAGATATTCTTTGCCTTAAGAGAATCAGTTGCCATTGAACTTAAGAGCTAGTTAGAGGAAAAAAATTACTAGTTGAGAAGGTAAAAAGATTGCTGTTTCTCAGTTAAATCAAAAATGTTTCTGTTTATAAAGACTACTGATATGTTTTTCTTTAAAGTGTATGCAGCTGACAGTTGGACATTTAATGTTTCACAAGTGCTGATTATTACTTGTAATATTGTTTAAAACTGTGTATGCCTGTTTCACTCTTTATGACATTTAGTGACAAGCTAGCATTGCTTTATATACAAACAATATCAACTAGATGGTGTGCAGAAGTATAACGTTAGGTCACAGTGCAAATGGTTATGTGACTGTCATGTGATTTATGAAGCATGAGAATAACTTAGAAAAACTTCAGTGATTACAGGAGTCTTCAAAATCTTGTTAGTAGAGAAATACAAATGAGCAAAGAACCCATTTTAGTATACTACCAAGTATGTAATACAAAATAAAGAATTTAGAAATATCAGAAAATAATTTTGGAGTGTTGCTATAATTTCATTATTTTTATCTGGCCTGATAAAGAAAGAATAGCATTTCCAGTTCAAGGGACACAAAGCTTTTTGCTCCCTCTTATTTTTAAAACAAAAATAAAATGTTTATAAGATGCTTCTAATGGGTTTTAAATACACCTTAATTATGTATGTATTCTGTATAAATCTTAAATTTCCATTCGCAAATAATCAACGTGTCCATGAAAATTACCAAGAGTCAACCTTGACTAAAACATTCTCATTTTCCTCATTATCTAGTTGGTTGACTGATTGATCTCAGAAGTAAGGAGATGAAGTAGATAACAGAATTGTCTCTCATCAGTCTTTTTTTCTTTACATCAGTCTAGTGATGTTTTATAACTAGATTTTAACACCTAAAACAATAAAAGCGAAAGATAAAAAGCAAATATGGCCAAACATGGATACAATCCCAGTTTTTGACCTACACAGTAATGCTAAGAGTAACAGAACATCTGTGCTAATTGAACTTGCAATTATCATCTATTGATCTGGGGATGATGGGTCAAAGGAGTCTTCTGTAGGCCTTTGTTTGCTAAGTGCATAGTAGACAAATGATTAATATTCTCCCAGCTGGGTTAGAGATAGTTAAAAGACACTTAAAAGAAGCAGTAGCATGTAACTTTCTCAAGAGGCCATTCTACCCAGTAATTTTACATAACATTCTATCATTAACACTCCTCACACATACACACTTTTTTTTTGGATGAGAAAGTAGTGGAATAGCAATTACAGAAAGTTGTGGTTTAACTGGATTATCTAGATCCCTTCCAACCTAGGTTCAAGCCTGGGCCTGAGACAAAATGATACTAGTGATTTTAATGGGAGAAATCTGCCTCTCATCCTAATTGATCTCTAAGGAACATTCAGTATGATCATCCATGGTATCCTTTTGGGAAATCTGAAATAGTTGGAAGTTGAGAGTACTTTTCCACGATCGATCAGGTCTTTATAAATGCACAATTAGTGTTTGTGAGAAAGGAGTTAATGATCCAGTGATAGCTTATACAAGGGTCTGTTTAGTCAACCAAGGAAACCTCACTCCAAGAAAACCCAGATGCTTGTAAATTCCAAGAACACCCCATCCAAGACGAGATTGAAGGCATAAAAATCATTACACTTAATTTTGCAATTAAAACCTGAGCAAAAGTGAAAGCGGGTGGTCACAATTTCTCTCTCTGGCAAGGTTTCCGAGGGATAAATGCCACCTCTCAAAAATGGCTGTTTTAGCTTTATAGATATCGTGCAGAAAAACAAGTAACAAGGGGCAATTTCATTTTTGATATATGCCATTGTGCCCACACTAAAACAACAGTAAAGATTATCTAACTCTTTTCATCCACATGTATTCCAAACCGTTCCCACAGATCTATTCCAAATGATTCACATAGATGTATTCCAAATGGTTCCCACACACTCTGTTCTATAGCTTATCTTGTCCTTGCTCCTGTTGAGGCTTCCTTGCGTTTCAGCCGTTTTTGAATAACTTCTGGCGCTACTCCAAGGCAGAAGAGATAACACTCAGCAGGAACACTATTGTTCTTTGTTATTATTACTAGCAGTAGATGCATCAAGAGAAAACTCTTGCTTAATTAAAATGGAGCTGTTTGATTTCTGAGCATTTGCTTAAAGGATAGCCCTCACATCCGCCCCACAGTTCCTTCTACTTTCCAACCCCTCCCTTCCCCCCCAAAGGGGCCCATCTCTGCCTCTCTGCTTTTTACATTTCTTAAGGTGGACTGAGGATGGAGATCTAATGCCTAAGTGAATCAGGAAATCCTTTCAAAATTAGACCAATGAATAGCTATTAGTAGATATTATTATTGTTAGTAGATATTATTATTCAGGTAAAAACATTTCACTTCATTCTGGACTGGCCTAGTCCTTGGTTCTTTTCCCATTATTTTTAATAGCTATATAGATTGCTAGGCGATCTAATGACTTCAAGATATAGTATCAGCATGTTGATGACACCCAACTTTGTTCATTTCCACATCAAACTAAGTAGAAAGTAGATTTGTATTTGAAATTAGATTTGTATTTTATTGGTACTCAATGTGTTTCTCACTTCTTTTTGGATAGATTGGGTAAGTTAAATTATCAAAAAGCTGTGAAATCAATTGGAGTACTTGTTTTAGAACAATATATAGTACCAGAAGTTGTTTTTGTGGATGTAAAGAATTGCATATAGTCCAACAGTTGCACATAATGGATTACTCATTTAATTTAGAAAATCAGTAGGGCATAAAGTACACAAACAGTTTTCATTGAATTTTGTCCTGAAAAACTGAAGGAAGTGATGTTTTCTTTGATAAAAACACAAGGCTGTTTTCACTCAGCTCTTAGTACTTTTGAATTAGTTGGAAAGAGTGGCTGCTATAAGAAGAATAAAGTATCTATTTATAACTATGTCCTATTAACATTCACAGGAAAGTAAACATCTGTCAGTCCATTTAAAGAAAACAAAACAGATATTGCCATTATACCGTAGTTAAAATGCTAAACATGACATACTACTTTCACTGTATTCAGATCTTTCCTGTTGGAAAAGTAAATGCCTCATAAACTGTCAGTATTTAAATCTGTTGACAGGTGTGTGTGTATTTTTTTTACCCATTCTTTCTTAAATTGGTTCTGGGGGTTACTTTTTCTAGGTCTCTTAATATCATTTTATGAAATCCTAGTTTGAGTGCTTGGATTATTATAGGTTATTAAAGCACCCATCTCTGCACATGGTCTCTTTTTACAAGCTGACAGTAGCAAAATATACTGGATTCCAAGTAAATTTCTATACAATTGGGGTTATATTATAAATAGTGGGCCCCAATGTTTTGGGCATCAGCGACCGGTTCCCTGGATGAAGGTTTTTCCTCAAACCGGTGGGGCTGTAATTTTGCATGCTGCAAAATATTTGCAAATGAGTCTTGGCTTGTTTACATGGCCCGATTGCTGGCATGTCGCGGCCCAGTGCTGGTCCACGGACCAGGAGTTGGGAAACCACTGTTGTAGAAAATTATTTAACCAAGAAATTGTGTAAAAAGAACTAGAACTTTGGTCATTGGAGAAAAACACTGGCTGCTGTTTCTACATTTTAAAGTACCGCTTTGCTTTCTAATTGGTACTAATTGACTGAAAAGGCTATTTATAATATTTGAATCATATGATTTATAGCATTATTTAACCCAGTAGTCCAACTTTCCTTTTGAGTATGCTTAGAAGTACTTGAAGCTCTTATGTCTCTAGAAATGGTATGTGCATTTTCTGCAATTCCAGAATTACCAAAGACTTGTCAATCACTATGACCTCTAATGACCTCTGTCAAAGCAAGGAAACAAGGAAGTAGGATCTGAAATGGCCTTTTCTTCTCCAGATTATATCCTTGTGCTATTTGTCTGTTGTGTGATAGAGAGAACTGAGTATAATTCCCTAATTATTGGAACTATATGCAAACACTACAAAGCACTTAGAAGAAATCCATTCCAAGCCAGACCAATTTACTATTTGGAAAAGTTTAATGTAAAGTAATGTAATTACCAGACTTGCTAACTTTTAAAAGAAAACTTTTTATATTGCATCTGTTTGTTATTTAAACTGCATTTTATAAACAATGTCTACCAACACTGCTTCTATTTCCATCGGGATAGAATGCAAACAGAGCAAATAAAACAGACTTTCTTGCCTTTTCCATATTCACAGTTCTTGTTTAATTCAGTTTGTATGAAATCCATTCACTCCTGGGGTTCGGTACATTATGTAATCTATCATCCCACTGAAACTAGTTCTCACTCTATTCATTTGCCTTCTTTGTAATACATCTAAGGGAGCTTCACTCTTCCTTTCAACTAAGATGAACCATTTTGCAGAGGTGAATAAAAGAAAAGAACTTAACAAAAAAATGGTGACAATAATATTGTGTTTTTCTCATAGATTTCTCATAATTTTAAATTATCCTGGTTTCAAATATAGCTTCGGTTCTTTTTGTCACTTCAAGTGTTATTGATAGTGATGCAAATCAAAGCACTAGCAAGCTTCAGCTTTTGGGGTGCAGTATTGATCATGGGTTATATTATATTAACATTTATGTCTCTGTATAATTTGCATGCAATATGGAATGATGCAAGACAGAATTTGTGGCTATCTCCTTAACTCTTAGAAAATTGGAATTGCTCAGGAACATAATTGAGCTTTGAACAAAAGCAAATCAAATCCCACATTCCTGAAAATAAGTTTCTATTAAAACTAAGAATTTGATTTGCTCAGGAATGCAGTAGAAGTTTTGATAGCTTGCACAATGACATTTAAAAAAATAATTCAACATATCCAACCCAAAATACATTGTTTTTAAAAATTCAAATAGATAAAATTTCTATGATTTAAGATTTAATTTAATTTCTCTCTCTCTAGGGTAAAAGGAGAAGTTAGAAATAATACTTTATCATCTCTAATTAACCTATTGCCTTTAGACCTGGAAATATTCTTCATTGAAAATAGTTGGATGGACTTCAGACTTGTTAGAAATAGAATTGTACTATAAAATATAACATTAGATATCAAATATAATAATAAGAAATATTAGATACTTAACTCTTATTATTAACACAATAATTGTTAATAAGGTTTAGTTTTAGTTTAGTTTAGTTTATTTGAATTTATACCCCGTCCTTCTCCCGCAGAACTCAGGGCGGCTAACAGGCCTAATAAAACATACAATACATAACACAAAAAACACGATAAAAACAACCTTAAAAAATTACATTTACATAGGGCCTACATAAAAAGATGGGAGGATGATAAGATAATTTCCATCAGATTAAAATGACTAAACTGTTTAAAACCCAATATAAAACTCAAATAAAAATTGGCGGACTAGGGCTAGGCTAAACCAGCCTGGTGGAATAAGTGGGTCTTCAGGGTGCGATGGAAAGCTAAAAGATGTAGTAAAGGTAAAGTAGGTAAAGCATCTTCCATGAAGTCAAAAAAATGTTACAGAAGAAGCATGAAACAGCACATATATTGTGGTGGAACTTCTTACCTCCAGATCTTATGTGTTGGAAGGACTTAAGAATACTGCATGGTGACACTGTTCTTCCACAGCTTCTCTGTCAACATGAGCATAAAACTTTTCTAGCCTTGTTTGTGGTTGTGATAAAGGCAATGGTGATATGCTGTCTATTCATTTTCTTCTGAGTTTTATAACAGTTGTTAGTGGGTAAGGTTCTATTACAGGGAGAAAAAATAAGGTATTCCAATTGTTACTGCCCTCTATTTATAATGATAGAATTGGCTTGAAAAAAATATTCCTCAATATTTCTGTGTTTGGCAGTTAAATAATTATAATTAGCCATGTTTACCCACTGCATTAATATAAATGAAAGGTATTGCATTTGATTTTTGTATGGTTCCCTTTGTCTACTTTTGTATTGTTCTCTTTGCCTACTTGCCTATGTGATTTGGTTTTAAAAACTTTTACAAGCAAGTATGGCCTACACATGTTACTCAGCTCATGCAGTAATCATTAAGGGAATACCTATATGTTATGAGTTTTTTAAATATAATCCATCTGTTACTTAAGTGGTACTGAATTAGCATCCATATTATCTACGCTTTTTAAAAGCTCTTCCTCTTCAACCTTGCTACGGTATTGGCATACACCATTAGGCACAATTCTGAATTTAGAATAAAAAAAAACTTTATAAGTTAATGATGCTTTCAACTTCCAAAAGTTTCCACAATAAGATTCAACATTTTTTTAGAGTTTATTAGAGTTCAGTAGATATATTCCCTTGCTATTTAACAATAAAATGGTTATGATGTTTTTACTTACAGATAGCCATGAGGAAAAGTTGACAAAATATTTTTTTTCATTAAAACTAATTATGCAGAAGATTTCCAGAGGACAAAACACAGCTAAGAAATTAATAGTTTAATTAGCATGTAATTTAAAAATCTCTTCATGTAGTACTTACAATTGGTGGAATTTGTACCACCTATTATGAAAGAGAAAATAAATGGAGGAATCATACTAAATAATTTCCAGGACAAAAATCATACTTTTTTAAAAAGCTCATTGCAAGGATATTTTTGTTGGTATTTTGCTTTTTCTCTTTCATACAGATTTAAGTTTCAAATAATAAATATGTTTATTTAGTGAAATTGGCAAGCTGCACCAGGGGCTCCAAGGACTATATTTTGATAATGCAAGCTTTGAATGGAAGGAGAGGATTGAGACATTATTCCTACTTCTCAATCTGTCAACTCTCTGTCATGGTATGCCTATAAACTGCACACTAGGACAAAAGGAAGTGCTTTTGTGGGATTCATTCATCAACTATTTCTGTTGAGGTTTGCTTGAACGGAATTCTAAATGTGTTATTTATTTATATATCTCCTCTTCTCATAAACAAATGGATCTGGGTGGTACAACAGAGATAAACAGTAAATAATTGCAGTAAAAACCTGTACCTTTGTACAGAAAAGGAGAAAAAATGGCGATTTGCTGTATTCCCTCCCTTTACCTGGGCTTAAGTAGTCAAAATCAGGCTCTGACTCACACACACACACACACACACACACACACACACACACACACACACACACACCACACTACCCCACACCACCCCATCGCCTTCTCCGACCTCTGGCTGCCCGAGTTGTGATTTCTTTGCAGGGGAGAGGGACTAGGTGAATTGAGGGAGGCGAAGGGGAGACAGTGGCCACTCCCCTTTAGTGAAATTGGCAAGCTGCACCAGGGGCTCCAAGGACTATATTTTGATAATGCAAGCTGCTCCCACCCACTTAACAGCAGCAGCTCCTCTTCAGCCCGGGCGTGCAACTGCGGATCCACTCATCTCCCCATGCCTGAGCCTGGTCTGGCTGGGAAGATTTCTTTTGGAGGGGGTGAAAGAGACCTTCTGCACCTCTTATGGATACTTCTGCCCCTTCCCTTTCTCCTAAGGGAGTTCCAGTAGGTCCCCTTTGGGAGCAACGTGGCATCCATTCGCCCTGTCGTGGCTTCTTTCTCTTATTCATTTTTGCCTGGGCAGGTAGCCTCTGATGTCTCCCTTCTCTCCTGTAGCCCAATGATCGCCAAGCTGTGGGCCCTGGACCACTGGTGGGCCACCAGAAAATTGTGTTAATAATATTTGCCGACGTTGCAGCGGGCCGGGCCGGCCTTTCATCCTGGAACGCAACTGGCAGGTTTCCCAGAGTGGTTGGGACAGGGACTCCAGCACAGACTATTGAGACATGAGGCGCTTTGCCAGGCACATTCTGGGATGGAAGGCTGAGCGAGCTTGCTGCAACATCTGCATATGCCTGACGCATGAGGAAGGACAATATCAATTATTTACCTGAGCCCACGCACCCTCCCCCATTCCAGTTGCTGAGAATCAAGGAGGCAGGCAGTGGGCTGGGCGGCTGGCAAGTGGGTGCTTCCGGGCACAGCCAATCACCAGCTACGGTGGTAGAAGCCTCTCCTGTGCTCCTCTTACCCTGGCTGGCTTGGGAGCCTCACAGTCAGGTTCCGCGGAGCCATTCGGCTTTCCCCCCCACCCCCAAGTCGTAGCCGCTTGCCTCCTTTCGGGGCTTGGCTGGGGTGGGAAGGCGCTGCTCTCCATCTTTCCCCCAGCTTCCCAGGTTTCTTTCTCTTTCTCTCTCTCCCCTCCCTCCCTGTCTCTTTATCTCATTCTCATTGTGTGTGCATGTCTAACTCTAACCTTCCCCTCGGCCAAGCCGGAGACTCCCGCAGCCAGCTGGCTTTCCCCCATTCTCCAAGCCGGGGTCACCTGCAGCGAGTCAACTTTCCTCCCCTCTCCAAGCTGAAGTTGCCCACAGCTGATTGGCTTTTCCTGGCTTCCCAAGCCGGAACTGGTGTGTGCTGTGGAAGAGAGAGTATCCAGGGTGGTGACGAGAGTGGGGTGGATGGGGAGTGAAGCACCAGAGCGCGGTGTATGTGTCTGTCCCTCCTTCCCTCCCTCCCTCCCCCCTCTCTCCATCTCTATATCTATCTCTCATTCTGTATGTCTCTCATTCCCTCTTTCTCTCATTGTGTGTGTATGTCTCTCATTCTCTCTCTTCCTCTCCTAAAATAAATAAAATAATTAAACATTTATGATTTTGTTATAATTAAATAAGCTTTTTAAATTTTGTTATATTAAATAGGTGCCTTTTATATTAATAAAA
>JANHFO010002782.1:33207-49594 GCA_032468095.1 Pareas carinatus | reverse complement strand
TTATGCCTGTAAGCCGCCCTGGGTCCTTCGGGAGAAGGGCGGGATAGAAATAAAAATTATTATTATTATTATTATTTAAAGCAGAAAATATGGAGGAAAGGAGCAAATCCTGAGAAGCAGCTGACTAGTGTCTGCTGAAGTGGGTGTCTCTAATAATGTTAATGAAGCAAACAAACAATCATACAAGCACAGCCATGTATCATAGTGTGATGCTTAAATGTCTAATGCCATGGGGCCATTCAACCATCTCATGACGTTCATCCACACATAGGATGAACATTTTTGTGGAGGACTGACCACTGATGCAGATCAGTCAGAGTGATATGTGAATGTCCAATGTTATTTAATGTATTATAATAGGGATGTTCTGCCTCCAGTGCCAGAATAATCTGACAGGTCTTCAATTATATTTACTATAGCTCTGTAGCAGCAATTTGTCATGAGATATCCCTACCAGTGATTACAGCATTGCCCTAATTATTGCCATGTTTGTTAAATGTATTGAAGGAGTTACACCATGACTTAAACATCATATGCTACATAGGTATTTTGCATATTTATTTATTATTAGATTTATATGCTGCCCATTTCCCCAATGAGATGATTTTGTACACAGGTATATGTGTATTTGCACAGATTACACTTTAATTAGGAAGTGACTATGTGCACACACATATAGAGTACTGAAAAAAAAATCCTTGAACCAGATGCACAGATAATTCTGGAGGGCATGGATGTCGTATTGTTTTAAGTAGTGGCATTTTGATCTTATCCATAAATACTCAGGCTGGATTAACACAGTTTAAATTCTCTGCCTAGCTTTTTTATGTGGTAGCCCATCAAATTGTTTAAGAACTGTATGTAGCATGGGATTGAAATAGTGAGTGGAAATCTTTTAACTGCTTTTCATCCCCCCTAAACCACAATCAAGAGAACTCAGTACGATCCCTCTAATAATAGGTTGATTTTTATAATTAGCAGGCTCTGCTTGGGTGGTCACCAAAGTTGTGCTAACATTTAAGTCAGCACTGTTAATTGAACAATACATAAGCTGCAAATGTGTATCTATGTCTGTTACTGTCCCCTTTTCCCCTAAAGTGTCTTTTCATTGCTTTGCACAACTCAAATACCTGATTCTTCAGAATACAACTGTTATTTAAATGTTCAGTTTGAAAAATGTTCTCTTTATTTGAACTGTTTCATCATTTGAATTATACATGGCAGATATATACAAATCTATCATTATAGATCTATCTTCAGTTCCAATTACATAACTGGACTTCCCTTATTAAATTATATTTACCATTGACTTCTTACAGAATTTTTTTTGTCTTTGTTTATAAAAGCTTTTTCTCAAGCAAGAACTTTCAAATGATAACCACATGTGCTGATAGAGAACCAGCATCTTTGACTCTATTTAGATACAATGTAGGCTATGAAGCAAGGAAGCCACTGAATTTTGTTAGAATATTCTAATAAAGAAGTGAGAAATTTAAATGCTTTGAATGATGGGAGATGTGCCTAAACATGATCGTCAGTAAATGAGAGACAATATGTCTCCATTCCACTTTTGCATTTTTCGTCATTCAAATCAGTTAAAAATATCTGCTGAAAGCTTTTAAAACACAGACACGGGAAATTACTTAAGTTGCTGAAAAGACAATGAAGAATTAGAACAGTATGCATTGTATGCATATATTAAAAACATTTGCTGTATTTGTTGACTACATTTGTAAAATATTCAACAGAGACATATTTGAGGTCAACATTTTACATTAACAACCCTGTCCATAATTAATACATTGAAAAAATATGAAATCTAATATTAAAAATAAACTGTAGTGTTGATGAAACTAAGGTACTGCTTTTTTCCCTTTGAAAATACTGTAGCATTCTAGCAACGTACAATAATATATGAAGTCATACTTTAAGTAACTCAGGTAAGTTAAGGTAAATAAAGCTTTAAGTAAAAGAATTATCTATTTAACAGCTTTTTAAAAAAATATTTGAAGCACAGCATCTACATGGAATTTAGGGATGGGAACCAATGATCCCATCATTATAGGACAAAGAGGTCATGCACAGAACACCTTGCTTCTTGCTGTGCAGTACTATGCCACTGGATGAATTGACAGTACAGTGGTTTTTCTGCCACTCTGCCCTTTAATTTGTGACCTCTCTGTGCTAAACAAGAAGACTTACTTCATATTTTAAGTATTCAAGCAAAGTGTCAGCATGAGGACTGGGACTAGCTCAAAGTACCAGAAAATGATATTTAGTTTTCACATAGCAAAAATGAAAGAGCAACCTAATTTGTAAAATCAATGTGTGAGTTCAAAATTCCTTAGAATGATGTTTCAATCACTGTAACCATTAATTTGATGGAAATGAAATGAGTGTATACGATAGGATTATCTTTACAGAAAATTTTCTATAAAACCATCTCATTATTGATTGATGATGTCCTATTGAGTCATTGCTGTCTTTTAGCAATTTCATGTATAGATTATTATTATTATTATTTTTACTATTATTATCTGTTCCTAACCTGATATTTCAGATCTTCCAAATATACATTCTTCACCACCAAAACTGAATCCATCCACCTTGTTGCTGGTCATCCTCTTCTCTTTCCTTCCAATGTTTCCAGCATTAGAGCCTTCCCCGGAGAACTAGTCTTTGCATAATGTATCCAAAGTAAGATAATTTAAGCCTGGCCATTTGTACCTTAAATTAGAACTCTGAGTTAATAATCCATTTATTTATTTTCTTTCACTTGTTCTGTTTTAAATTTCGATAAAAGTTTATACATTTTAGGGATTACATATTCATCATTTCTACTCAATTCAATTTTAAACTCAGTTTTACAATGTTCAGAATCATAATCTCTTTGGTTTGTCTTAAACCTTTTTAATAGCTCTAGATAAGAATACAAATGACAACCACATACCTCTGCCATCAGTTCTTCTCTTGATTTTATTTTGTATATCCTTTGACAAAATTCTAGTATCTCAGGATAGGTTAGCTTTGTTTTTCTACTATTTCTCATCAATTAAATATTTCTTGGGCTTAGAATCACAAAGTGTTTTCAGGCACAAACTGGATTTGTATCTATTCCACATTCTCAAGAAATCCCTTGCTTGTGAATAATATTTAAGATATGTTTTGAGTGGCCTTGCTGACAACAAATTCTTCTTTTATTGGGGTTCAATGCATAGTCAGCCAGAATTTCAGACTGGATTTGACATTTTTATCCACCTATCGAGTCCTTCCCAGGAAACTGGGATAGGCAGATGTTGGTGTTTTGTGGTGTTAGAGATATCATCATAAAATGTAAGTTGCTCTGACTCTTTTTGCAATTGACTGATAATAAAGTTGTCAGTAATGATGGTGTTCAGGGGTGCTCCAGTAGTTTTGGGATTGCACCTATTGCTACTGGTATTATCTTTACTTTCTTTTGTCCCAGCAGTTCTATTTCTATTTTATCATCCTGTCAGTTCATGCTTTGCATTATTTGATTAAGACTGATACTTAGTGATAATTTCCCATTACTTAGATGGCAGACAGTTCCTTAGCTTGGTCCCTACAGATGTACTGTAGCTATAACGTTCCATTTCTAAGTCAAAATTTGCATTGAACTACTGTTTTCAACAAAATTGTTCCTTCTCACATTTTGATTTTGTTATCTTACATCTTTATCAGCATAACCTTTTGAAATATTATTTCCACTGAATTGTGTTTGGAAAGTGGTGATTTGCTCTGGAAAGATACATATAACAACAAAATATAAATCAAAGTGTGAGTGTAGGAAGAAGATGACCATATGTGTAAAGTTTATTTCCATGTTATCCAGACATTGGAGCAGTTACTTAAGACTCCAAAAGTGTCAGATTTAGACAATAAGCCACTTGGCCTCAAAAGCCTCCAAGTATGGATTTTCTCTGCAGTTACTGATGCTGGACCCAGCTGTCTCTATTAGTATGGTTTGGTCTCCTGGATACTGTTACTGGTATCCAATTTGGTCAAGCCAGAAATAATACATTTTTTTGTACAACAGAAGTTCTTGCATCCCCTGTGCCTTTCTTTGGTAGTCAAAGAAACTCTGGAGAAACAATATGATTTTGTTTCCTTAAAAATATTGTTTTTCTTTTCTTTCTCTAAAAATCTCTAAAATACTGTGAATATCCCATATTTGACATTTCAACTAGGCTGAGAAAGTAGATTTATAGGATTGGATTTAGATGTACTTACAGAGGTTATATGTAGAGAAGTGAGAGGAGTTAACCATAACTAAAATAAAACTGATGTATTAAAATGGTATTTTCAATAGGTTAGGACAAAATGCACTATATCCAGGTGGATTTACTTTTCTTCTAAGGCATTAGTCAGCTCAGCCTATTGACATATTTTTACATTCATCTGCTAGCATTCAGTCATCATCGCTCCTCTCGAAATCTTTTTGTGATGTGACTTAACATTTTAAATCTCTGAGAGTTTAAATGTATTTAATATAGTAACGAATCCTTGTAATTAGATCTACTCTTTTAATCACAGATACAAAATAGCATTTCCTGTCTCCAAAGAAGCTTCTGGCTGTCATGATGGATATATAGCAATGCACTGATCTTTTTGTGAAATTACATGCTTATCCACTCTTCAGGTGTCTTTATTTTTCTAAAATGATCTTCTTAGTACTCCATTATTTTTATGAATGTTAAGAGAAAGATAAAAATCTTAAAATATATTAGTGAAGGAACTAGGATGGTAGCTTACTATTAATATGGCAGTATGCTATAGATCAGGTCCCTTTAAGGCTGGTGGATTTTAACTCCCAGAATTCTGGCTGAGGAATAGCTGGCTGAGGAATTCTGAGAGTTGAAGTCCACCAGCCTTAAAGGGGCCAGGGTTGGAGACCTCTGCTATAGAGACAATGTTCTTGGCAGAGAGAAGACAAAAACATACAATATATTATTTCCCTAATAATGACAAGATTATAAAATGAATTAGAAACATAATTTTTCATGAGTGAAGGCAAATGTATGCAAACCAGAATAAGGTTGCAGGATCCAATCTGATTCGGTCATCGGAACAAGAGATTTAGTCTTCCATGTTTTTGGACTCTTGTTGGAGCCCGTCCTCAGCAAACTTTCTCTAACAGAATGTGTGCTTACTGTACATAGTATTTATGTGGTGCTGGGTTGTGTATGGCTTTATAGTTGTTGATTGGGGTGGTAATTGCCAGTTATTAAATTGTTGTCTGTTGTTTCCTTGTGCTGCCAAGTTCTTGGCTCCTAAATATATGATAAGCTGATGGTAAAGCAGCATTTCCTGTTGACCGATAAGGGGACTGTTTCCTAGGCTTCAATCAATGAGTTCAGGTGTCCTTGTATGACCGCTCATGTTCTTGCAAACTGGTGGTTAGCTTCCTTCCCATCTGTTCTACATGGTTATAGGGGCAATGACCTGAACTCATTGGTAGCCTCACATTGCAATGAACAAGGAAATATATTCAATTTCATAGCTACTAAAATTGTTGGCTGAACAGGTACAAAAATAGCCAGGGAAATGATTGATGCCTTGGAAATGGGACCCTTGTCAGTCAAGATAAGTGCTGATTTACCATTAGCTTATCAGGTACTTATGAGCCAAGAACTTGGCAGCACAAAGAAACAACAACCAACAACTTAATAAGCAGTCATCAACACCCCAATCAACAACTAAAAAGTCACACACAATCAAGTACTACATAAAGACTATGCATAAAATAGCTCAAAGCACACATTCTGTTAGAGAGAAGTTCCTGAGGATAGGCTCCAACATAAGTCTGAAAGCTCAGAAGACTAAGCCTCTGGTCCTGGTGACTGACCCAGATTGGATCTTTCAATATAATTTTTGTTCTTTAAAGTAAAACAGGTAATTTTTTTTCCTACTAAAGAAATATATTTCATCTAGAACTCAACAAATGCAGGCTCTTTGTTTCAACCAAACAAAAATTAGGAACTGATTTTTGGGGGGATAAATTAGCAGAGTCTCTGGAGATCTTGCCTTAAAACATTCATTTGAGCACAATTGAATTTGTCATTTCTTCGCAATTGGCCTTCCTGTGAAAAATAATCTTGTTTTGATTTATGTATTTAATATTTCACACTGGAAATGCAAAACTATGGTAGTTATTTTATAGTACTTGGAACAATTTATTATATTTATTATTTGACTTTGTAAAACTATAAATCAGCAATATTGAAAATTAAATATAGTTAGTGGTTAGATGTGGTTAGACTATAAGGGACAATTGACATATAGCAATGTTTTACAAATGGCTCCTGAAGATATGATAAGAAAATGAATTATTCATGCAAGACTCTAGATATTCCTTCAATTTAATCAAATTAATAAAACAATTTCGTTTCAAGACCTATTAGCACTCAGCAGGAGCTTAGCAACAGGATACATTTATGGTTCATTTCAGAGTTGGGATTTTTCTTTGGTTTACTTGTTGTAAAAAAAAACTTTAAAAGTGTACATGTCTGTATCACAATTTTGATGATAGGCTTGATACCTTAGGACATGGTTTATTATATTTCTCAGTTAATAGTATAGTAGTTTTGTTTATAGAGAAATACTACTATGTATAAATCTTGTACTAAGCCATGTCACATTTTATGTTGAATGTGTTGGAATTCTGTGGTGAAGAGAAAAAAAATGATGGAATCATAATCCAAAGCAGATGATGAGAGCCATTCTCTTTTGGATACATTAAGAAGTTTAGATTAGAATAATAAAGAAAATCCAAGAAAATCTGAGTTTTAATTTATATCTCTTCAAGAGATGCTGGACTGCATAATGACTATACAACACAATGCACAATGGGGAAGAAGTGTGTGTAACACCACCAAAGTCACACACTGAGTGACTTTAGGCTAGTAAAAGTTCTTAAATATAATCCATCTCCTGGCTTGAAAGGGCAAGGAATTATCTCAGTCACCCTAAAGACTTTCCTGGAAAAACGAGAAGAGAAAAATGTGACAAATAGAATAATACATGTTATACTGTAAATCCATATTGTATAGATGACCGCACAAGCAGAGATGAAAAAAGTGCATGTTTATATTAAATCAATATCCTGATCAATATTTTGTTTTTGAACTAAATGTCAACACACATAGTTTCTTTTGAGGACTTGTCCTTAAGGAATATGCTGTAAAATTTAATAGCCCCAAGAAGGCCTGCAGTTCTATTTTATTCTTTGGGGCGCGGGGCCCCTGATGGCATCAATTTTACTTTTAGTGGGGTGAATGCTAGTTCCATCAATATGGTACCCCAGGAACTCTACTTCGCAGACTCCGATATGACACTTGTCATGTTTGCCTCGGAGTCCTGCATTTTAAAACTTGATCAAAACCTCCCTCAGCCTGGAGCAGAGATGCTGCTCGTTGTCAGTTGTGATGAGCGCATCTTCAAAGTAGGATACTACCCCCAGAATTTTTAAAAGCAGGCGCTCTATAACGCTTTGGAAAATTCCTGGGGCACGTTGTGCCTCAGCCTCCATCCCAGCCTTCTTGGCTGGATGAGGATGCTTCTGATGATTCAGGAGATGAAGGCATCTCGTGTCTGGCTGACCTACCCTTATCTCGTCCACCCTCCTCCGTAACTGCCTTGCCAGAAACAGCAGCGGAGGAGAGGAAACAAGGAACAGAGGCAGAACTAACTAAGCTGGACAGTCGAGCCAATCCAGGCCAAGCAGGTTCGCAAAGTCACCGTCCACTGCGGTCGCTGACAGCTTTCCCTGAAAATGCTTGTACGTTGTCTCAAATGAAACACAGTTCAGGCCCAGAATGTGATTTCCCTGGTAGTTAGTGATCTTCAGGCATTGACGTTCTGACTGCCCCTTTCTCAGCCTTGCATAGCAGCTGCCAGGATACAATAGTCACCGAGGACTCCGTATCGATCTCCATTTTGCATGCGAACCCCTCTAGGAGGACGGTGACAGTTAGCTTTTTTCGGCAGGGGGTGCTGGCCTTGGCGATCCTCATCTGACAGTTTCCACGCCTCTCTTGTGTGCGGTCGTGGATTCTCTGGTTGGGCAGCCTCTGGGGGCGGGGCTCGATGAGTAGTTGGTAGAGTGTCATGACAGACTCTGGCCAAATTTCCCTTTTTGTCGCACATATGACAGACAGCATCACAGAATCAGCAGGATACTCTTGAATGTTGCCCCCCACAGCTAGTACAGTTTGACAATCTGGTTTCTCACTCGGTGATCTTTTTCCTGTCAGTACTGTAGAACTTGTCTTCACTGCTATAGGATTCATCGATGTTGTGGTGACCCTTGTGCATGGTATCCCCAGGTTTAAAGGTTGTTGAAGCTGCAGTGAGCTTCTGCAGCGATTTGGCCGCTTTATTGGACATTTCTGAGGCTCTAGCCTCATCGAGAGTGGCTCTTAGCATTAGGTTTGACTTTGCTAGTAGTTGTCCCAAATGTCCCAAATGCCACAGCTTAGTTGATCTAGCAAAATATCATCCAAGCCTCTAAACTCACAGTGCATTGCAACTTTCCGGCCATGTATTGATTTATGGTCTCGCCTTCTCATTGCAATCGCTGCCGGAATTTGCATCACCATACAATTTTAAATGGAGCCATGGCATAGTGAGCCTTCAGTATGTCCTGGAGCTCTTGCCACAGTACAGTTTGTACCAGAGTTGGCTCAGACAGGGATTTCACAATGTCAAAGTCTTTGTGGACGCAGTGGCTCAGAAAGAATGCCCTCTTTCAGTTGTCGGCTTGTTCAAGACGGTTGTTGACCTCCAGGAAGCATGCAAACCGGGACATGTATGTGTCCCAGTGCTCCCTTGCCATGTCGAATGGAATTGGCAGGTGGAAGGCAGCCATGTTTGCCACTCGTCTTTTTTCCTTCGCCAGGCTGGTTGTTTGCTGTCAGCTCTTTTTGTTTCAGTCCTTCCTTTATCCCACCCTCATTGCCAGGAAAGAAGAGACTAGAAATGGCTTGCAACAACCACTCTTTATTCAACAAACTATGTACATCCAGCAACCGGCTCACTGACAGCGTTCCCTTTTATACAGGGAGCTGTCAGTGAGCTAGCCAATCAGCAATTAGTGTTGTCCGGCTAAAATGGACGACATGAGTGAAGCCAATTGGCTTCAATACTTAACAATGAATTCCTGGAAAAATGAGAAAACAGGATTTGAAGCCCATAGTTCCTTCCAAGGACCAAATTTTTAATAATTTGGTCTAATAGAATGCATCTTTAACTGTACATTTCAGTTAGATGCCTTTATTTATGCCTTTGCATTTGTTTGTTGTACTAAGTGGAGCAATAACATTTTGGGTTTTGATTTGGGCTTTTGACTTGTATTATAAGATATATTGTATACACAGACTGTTTTCAACCTTTGTTTTATACACAGCATATCTATAGAGTCCTTTGTGTTGTCTGAGCTTGGTTGCTTGCTTGTAGGTGTTACATTACTCAACTAGGTAATATCAGAAATGATGCCATTAGCACCATTAGAAATGATGAGAATTAGCAGTGTTGATTGTGATCAAAGAATATCATAGAGTCTTCAAGTCTTACAAACACAACATTGCATAAATGTTGTGGATTTTATGTCACTTCTTCAAATGTATGGAATATTAATCTCACCAAAAAGGCATCTACATTGACCAACATGCACACATGGGCAAACCATGCTTTGGAGATATATACAGGGCCAGCTGAAGGGCGGTGGGAACAGTGTGACCAAACAAGGCCTCGTGCTTGCCAAGGTCTCACTGGGCCTAGGAGGATTTAATAAATAGGTTCCGCCCTTGCTAAGGTCACACACGAGACATTTCGCACCAGGTCTCGCTTATTCTTGGGCCGGCTCTGGGTATACGTACATACATATTCATTATATTCCCATTCATCTGACATCAAAGCCACAAATAGTTATGCTGTAATCTGATGCAAATAATCTTACAATGAAGCCATATTTGAGAGTCCCACAATTCAATCACTCAAGATAACCAAAGTTTCCTGACAACGAAAACATATCCTCTTTGTATACGTAACAAATGAAAATGAATTACCCAAACTCTTTGGAAAATAAGGCATTCCATTCATGTACATTTCCTTTTCTCAAAGTTATCAGGGTTGCCGCTAGATATGAAGCTTCTGAAGCAGATATGTTTGGGCATGAGAAATGCTGGAACCAGAGAAAAAGAGGAACTTTTCTGTTTAGTGTTCATTGCAATTCATGACATGTTTAGGAAGGTGAAAGCATTAGTGCCCTGGAGATCATTTGCTTTCATAAGCTTTAAACCAGAGCTGAAGAAGTTTCATGTCTTGATTCCTTTCCAACAGCGCTTTCTCCCTTTCCCCCCTCCCCTTGTCTCAGCAAGGCACAGAGAAGCAAGCTGAGACATACTGATTGCCGGTAGAATCCTCCAACAAAAATTACCCTGTCTGATTCACTTAAACTAGGAGCGAAGAGAGAAGTTCTGCCAGTTCTCACCCATTGTGCTGAACCATGCTGGGGGCTCCGGAGTGTTCTTGTTGAGGATGCAGTTTCCTTTCTTAATCAGTGTTTATGGCTAGGCTATAATTAATGTGACCCTTGACTTTATACATTTTGTATAATGCCTTGTGAAATATTGATTCTTTGATGTGCCATACTGATGAATAAAGGACTCTCACACACAAGTATACATGTCTCTGTGGGTAACGAAGCAGCGGAACACACAGAGTCTTTATTCATATATAAAACAAGTAGAAAATAATTACTGTAAAATCCATGTAAACCCAATTTTTAGGGAGAGTACTTCATTGTATAGACATTATTACAGGAGGAAGGAGGAAGGAGGGGGGGGAGGAGGAGGAGAAGAAGAAGAACAAGAAGAAAAGCACACCAACAAAGAATAGAAAATGAAATTGCCACTTGTTTGTCATAGATCAAAGAATAATAATAATCAAATATTCAGTTTAATTCATGCCAAATACAGAATGGTTTCTTTATTCATATGTTTTTTTAAGTTGGATTTGAAATAGGGATGTCCAGATTCAAATTTCTTTCAGCTATGAACATCAAATCTTTGGAATAGCAATTCCATTTTAAAACACTGCCTGGAAATATCTGAGGTCCCAAATAGCCATAGTTGATAAACTTGCTCTGAATAATTTTGTGCTCTTCCTCCTGGATGCCATTTGGGCATTTTTATTTTTATATCCCCCCTTTTAAGGCTTTTTCTGGGCATGCTCATTTGATGCCTATTTTATCAATAGAAGATTTATCTTCCTTGTGTTGCTGGAAGCATTTTTTTAAAACAGTCTATTATGGGGCTACCTGAAAATATAAAAATGGTAAATTAGTAATGTTGGCCAATTGCCTTCCAGGTACAGTTTAGCTTGACTATTCCCTTTGCAGCCAGGACCTCGGGGGTTTATTATTTTCTTGAGTAATAGCAAGGAACAGAATAGAGACATTTCTAAGTGAACTGAACTATATATGGTCATGTTCTGATACAATCAAATAATGGACAAATTATAAATGTGATTTCACTGATTATATTTTGCTTATAGATTATAAACCAATTGTTTAAAGAAAAAAAGTCAGAGGTAAATAATTTTTTATCTTTTTCCTCAGAAAATGTTGTAAATTTGGGGATGCAGTTAAAGTAGTCTGATTTAGTTGTATGTTTAATTTTGTTTGTGAAAACCAAAATTCTAAAAATGTCACTTAGTTCATTTGTATTTAGATATGACTAGGATATGCATAGGAATATAGCATGGAAGAGCAATATAGATTATCTGTAGGGAAAAAACCTTTCACACATGATTTTCTACCGTGTGCATATATGTGCGTGTAATGTATGTATGTAGAGAGAGAGCATCCATTGGTAGTAGAATAATTTGGTACATGTTATCTGTATAGTACTTGAGAAAAAGTTGCTGTGTGTCTATCAGATTCATTTCTGAGTCAACATGTAGAAAAGTAGGTTTTTTGCTCATGTCCTTGTCTACTTCTGAATCAGCATATAGAAAAATAGACATGAATCTGAAGGCCTTGTTTAATCTGGAAGAAGCTCTGTCTACATTAATTTTGGATCTATCAAAATTGGACTATGGCTCTGTCTACATTAATTTTGGATCTATCAAAATTGGACTATGGTTCTCAACGTCCCTGTCACAACTGAGCTGTAAAATATTCTCCATTCTGATGCAAGCATGATTAAGTACAGTAAACGTAAATAATTATTTGAATGGATCATTGGTGGATCTCTATGATGCATATCCCTTTAGGGTTTGAGATATAGATTATGTGCTGGCCAAAAGAAGAAAAGAGATGTTTAGTGCTTATGTAATAATCATATCTCCATTTCAGATGCTGATATGCTGACAGATAGCTTTAAAGGAATGTTGAGAAGAATGGCTGTGTTTCTAACCCTTTTCGACAGAAGAGGACCTTAGTTTGGCCTGAAGTTCAGACCACACTTAAGTTTTGGCATCCTCACACTCAAAAGAATGTAGTTACAAATAACTTGCAAATGATACTTCTAATTAGAATGACTTTATTAAGGGACAGTGACCATATACTTCTTATCTTCTGTCCTTTGATTAGTCCAGCACTTCTGCTTTGGATTAATCTCCTTATCTTTTTTTGAGAAGCAAAGTTTTGCTTTTGGTTTGAGTCCATAATCTTGTATTTAGTATCTTAGAATTATGCATGGACACTAGAACAATTCACAGAACACAAGAGAAAGGTAGGTGTCTCTTGGATTGTTCCTTGTCATTTCTTTCTTGTTGTTTTGGATGAATGAAAATGAATGGGGGGAAAGATGAAAAAAGACCATAGGGCTAAAGTATTGTGAATTTGGACTGAAGGAACATATTTGACCTCCAGTGGCAAGATAGTTCACATTAGGATAATTTCTGTAAATGCACATATATTTTATTTTCAGTTATATCTAATAAAGTCTGGAATGGTTTAATTTTAACTAAAGTTTTATTGCATCATTCTTGGTCTGTTAGAAAGGATTCTCATGCAGACCCAAGATGATTATAACTAAACAAATATAAGTGAGATTGCTAATAGGTGTAGATAATGACTGAAATATTTTCCCTGTATATATATATTTTTAAAGTTTATCTGCCTGTTTTACTGTTTTCTTCATCTGGATAGGAATTTAGCATGCAAAGTATTTGCATTAGAAAAGAGGCTTTAAATTGATTGGTATGTGTAGATTTTGTTTGTTTACTGCCTAGAATGCATGAAGTAAGGAGGCCAGCAGCTGGTGGATTTGCAGAACTGAAATAGTCTTACAATTATGGATGACTTAAGGAAAGACTGAATCTCCAGTGTTGAAAGGATGTCTGTTATTTAAAGATCTTGAATATTAAATTGCTCACATTTAAAACTCTGCTAAATGAAAGGGGAGAAAAAAACTTATCTCTAGTGGAAATCAATAAGCCTAGAAGTTTTGTGTCTTTTCTCCCTAAACAACTTGAAACAAAAGTTGTTGCATGGTTTGTTCCATTTATTGTAATGGGGTGCTAATGGCTCCAAAGGCAAGCCATGACCATTTAAATGCAAACACTATTAATCAAGCAACTAAAATACAAACAGTCAGCTTGAGGTTCTGCAATTTAATTGCATGGGGCAGTTGGGTCCAATTTGAAACTGGAAGAGAAATAATTAAATAAGCTAAGCAGTTGAAAAGGCAAGGGATGAAAAATCTCTGCAGAAAGTAAACAGAATAAATTAGGAAGAATAAAAGATTGGGATAGGGAAAGAGCTAGAGACTTATGGAGGCTTTAAAAATGTATTTCTTTTACAAGCACAAATCAGACTGCCTGAAATGTTTAGCACAGCTGTGTCAGTTTCATGAAAACCTGGCAAAATTAATTTTATAAAATCTGGTGTCATCTGCCCATTGAATACAAAGGTATATTTTTAATCAGTTTCCAGACTTAAATTAAGAGGAGGCTTTTTATAAGCTTTTTCTGCAAGGATATCCTGCATGGCATTAGAACAGAACTGCTATAGTTTCTCTTGGAATTTACAGTTAGAAAGAGTTATTTTTTAATGCTAATATCACTTCTTCTGATACCAGGACAATGCTTACACAAGAATAGTGTGATATTATTATTATAATTATATTTTTATTCTATCTATGATGAAAGATGATACAAGAATTATTAAGATTAATATGGAAATGGTTATTAATTTTAGTTGGTTCCCTTAATTTTAGATTCTTTCCTTCATTTGGGTTTTTTTTGGATTAGACTAAATCAGTGTTTCTAACCTTAGCTATTCTAAAATCGTGCGCCAGAATACAGTTAGTCCTTATGATCACAATTGAACCCAACATTTCTGTTGCTAAGCAAGTCATTTGTTAAGTGGATTTTGCTCCATTTTTCTCACGACAATTGTTAAATGAATCATTATAAGTAACGGACTACCTTCATCTCAGCCAGCAATACTCATATCTTAAAATGGCAGAGGAGGGAATAGAAATCGGAAACACTGGACTAATCATTAATATAGATCTGTCCCTGAAGCCCCGCTATTCTAGCTTCCTCATTTTCACATGGCCATCTACCTCACCAAGAGGTAACCCACAAACTCAGTTGGCACCTGTTCTTTCAATCTCTCCTTGTCAAGGATCCCTCCCTTGTTTTAAATGAGATATCCTGTAGGAGGGGGAAAAGTGAGAAGAATTGCTGAGGTGGAAAGCAGGAAAGTTTTGACATCTCTTCTGAGTCCCAGACTGAAGCTTGGAATTTTCATGAAATCAAAAGCCCAGGCAAAATAGTTACACATATAGTACACACATATAATGCCTGGTTAGCTTTGTGCTAAGGTTGCTCTTTTCTGTGTACTCCTAAGCTTTTGTGTTGTCTCTGAGGTTGGTTTTATTTATGCAACCTAAGGTATTGTTTGTTTGATGTATCTGGGGACCCCAGTGCAATAGTCTCCTGTTTTATTAGCAGATCTGTCCCATTCTGCCAACTCTGTGATTTTAGCAGCCATATGTAGTTTTTCATCCATAATTGTTTCCACAGGCAACTATTTCAGTAAGAAAGGATTTGTTTTCATGTTTCTTTTATAAAATAGTGATTTTATTACCTCTTTGTTATCACCATTTACATTCATTCCATGGATTTATTTGCAAAGGCGGGATAGGTGTAGATTTCCCTAGTTACATATCTCAAAGCTACAAATGAGATCTTCTATTTCTCACATGCCAGGTAAAAGCATCACCCAGAAGTGGGAATTACCAAAATGACTGCACTAAGGCAGGAGTCAGGTCTGAGTGTATGATTGCCTGCCCTTCTGGAAGAGAAAATCTAAGATCTGCTATCTTTTCATGAACTTAAGGAAGTCTGGTCTGTCCCTGGATCAAGGCTATCAGAATGACTATCGGAAAGAGTATCTAGCATAGGTCTAGCATAGTATAAATTTTATTGTGGTCTTAGACAGACCTGTAGTAACAAGGTCTGCATTTTTTTCTACCTCACAATTCTACTCCTTTTATACCATTTCCAAATGCTAAATTTCATTCTCCACTTTGTGTCCCTGCTCATCCAGTCTCTGTTCCACTATTGTTTGTAGGCTCCATTTTGTCTGCTACGAAGTTCCAAATTCTGTTGCATGGTCTGTTTCCCTTTGTTTCTCATTTCCCTCTGTTTATACTTTGAACGTTGATGGCTAACATCAGATTCTAGATTCCAAGTGACAAACTTATTTCCTTGTCTTCCATGGCAACCCCCTACCAGTTTGCATCAGTTTCATTCATTTCTCCAACCTTATATAGCCCCTGAATTACACACACACACACACTACAAATTCATACATTTTACAAACATTTTAACCATTTTATTCATAATTAAACCTATACATTTAGTTCCCCGAATGAATAATCAATTCCACTTCACTTAAAGAGTTTCCATTCTGATCTGCTATATGCATTCTCTTTCTTTTATTTACAAAGACCATGATTATGTATATTTTTCTTATTCTGTTAATTCTTGCTCTTTGCCATTTATTCTTCTTGTATTCCAAGTTATAATTTTCAGTATATTGCTGAATATACTTTTAGCAGTCAGTATTCAGCACTCCTAGATTCACTTATATTGCTGCACTGGTTCCCAGTTTTCTTCTGGATGACATTCAAGGGGCTGGTTATCATGTTTAAAGTCCTACATGACATGGGACCAGATAATCTACAATACTGCCTTTCCCTGAGAGCTCATTTCATCAAAGTGGATAGGATAGACCCTCTCCAGGTCCCTTCCTTTAAGTACTGTCACCTTGTGTGAAGAGGGTGCTGGGTCGTAGAAATGAACAGGCTCAAGGATCGTTGCAGCAGCTCTTTATTGACAAGGTAAGATT
>JANHFO010002782.1:7456-17960 GCA_032468095.1 Pareas carinatus | reverse complement strand
CTTCTTGATCCCTTTCCTCTTCCAGGTTTTGAAGCCTGAGGAAATAAGCCATCTTTTGCATTTGTAGACCTAGCAACGCATTTCCCTTCTCTTCCTCAAATGGAGGGCTCCCCAATCAGGGGTCGCCCGGCCCCTAAGGGCCCCCCAGGGAGCAGGTGTCAGGCGTGGGAGGCAGAGCTAGCTCTCCCACGTCCTGTTGCCTCTAGGACCAGAAGTCGAATCCCTTTTTTATTTCTTTTTTAATCCAATAAAATAAAATAATTTTTTTTAATGAAATCAGCATCTAGCCACCTGGGTGAGTCACTAAAATCCTACCCAAAAGGATTATTCTGTCTGATTTTTAAAAAAATTAAAAAGAGTTGATGCCCAAAAGAAGAAAAAAAGTGGTGACTACTTTTTTTAAAAAAATGGGACTGAGATAAAGAGTCTAGAAAGGTAAAAATATTTTTTTTATTCATACCAAAAATAAAAAGATATTACTTCCATTGTGCAAGACTGGTAAAAAAAAAAAATCCCTAAACTGGTGGAGATTTTTTATTAGAGTTAAAACCCAGTGATGAAGTGAAAGTGAGAGAGAAAGCCTGACCTGGGTGCGATCAGGGCGGCTAAGAACAGCTATTTTGCCGCCCTTATTACTTCTGCAGATAGCCGTCCCGCCACCCTGTTCCAGGTAACCCGCTCCCTTCTGCAAATGAAGAGTCAGGATGAACCACTCGGGGGTTGGGTGGAGGATTTCACCTGTTATCTACAGGAGAAAATCGATGGGATTTGTAGCGGCTTGGACTCTGATTGGATTAGCACAGACGGGGTGACAGAGGCAAGTCTTGAAAGTGTCAGCTGGGAAGAGTTTGATGCTATGACTCCCGAGGACCTGGACAGGATCCTGGGACGGCTGAACCCAACCACATGTTTATTGGCCCTGTGCCCCACCTGGTTGGTGCTGGCCTCCCGGGAAGTGACACAAGGCTGGCTCCAGGTTATTGTGGGGGCTTCATTGAACGAGGGGTTTCTGCCACCCTCCCTAAAGGAAGCGGTGGTCAGACTCCTCCACAAGAAGCCCTCCCTGGACCCAGCTGATTTAGGAAATTATCGTCCAGTCTCCAATCTTCCCTTCCTGGAGAAGGTTGTAGAGAGTGTGGTTGCGTATCAGCTCCCCAGGCACCTGGAGGAATCGGTCTATCTGAATCCGCTCCAGTCTGGCTTCTGGGCCGGATACAGCATGGAAACGGCATTGGGCGTGTTGGTGGATGATCTCTGGAGGGCCAGAGATAGGGGTTGTTCCTCTATCCTGGTCCAATTAGATCTCTCAGCGGATTTTGATACCATCGACCATGGTATCATGCTGCACCAGCTGGAGGGGTTGGGAATAGGTAGCACGTCCTTCGGTGGTTCCGCTCCAACATCTCCGACTGGTCGCAGTCAGTATTGACAGGAAGGCAGAGGTCGTCCTCTTGGTGCCTCGCCTGCAGGTGCCTCGCCTGCTTCTCCTGTTCAATATTTATGTGAAGCCGCTGGGTGAGATAATCCGTGGCTTTGGGGTGGAATTCCATTAGTACGCTGATGACACGCAGCTGTACATCTCCACCCCGGGCCACCCCAAAGATGCCGTGGAAGTGATGTCCCGGTGTCTGGAAGCTATGCGGATCTGGATGGGGAAGAACATACTCAAGCTCAACCCCTCCAAGACTGAGTGGCTGAGGTTACCGGCGTCCCGATATGGCCAGCTGGAACCATCGCTGGCCATTGGGGGTGAAACACTGGCCAACACAGAAAGGGTGCGCAACTTGGGGGTCCTCCTGGAAGTGCGGCTGTCTATGGAACATCATGTGGCAGCCGTTGTCAGGGAGGCCTTTTATCAGGTTCGCCTGATTCAGCAGTTGCGCCCCTTTCTCGATCGGGACTCCCTATGAACAGTCACTCATGCCCTCATCACTTCCCGTCTGGACTATTGCAATGCTCTCTACATGGGGCTCCCTTGAGGTGCACCCAGAGACTACAACTAGTCCAGAAGGCAGCCGTGCGGGGGATTTTTAGGGCGAGTGGGCACGCCAACATAACCCCTCTCCTGTGCGAGCTGCACTGGCTGCCGGTGGTCTCATGGGTGCACTTCAAGGTGTTGGTAACCACCTTTAAAGTGCTCCATGGCATAGGGCCCAGTTACTAGCAGGACCGCGTTCTACTCATCAATACCTTCCACCATCCTGTACGTTCCCACAGAGTGGGCCTCCTCGGGGTACCGCCAGTCAAACAATGTTGGCTGGCAACACCCAGGGGGAGAGCCTTTTCTGTGGTGGCACCCACCCTCTGGAACAGCCTCCCCCCTGCTATCCGATCGATCACTGATTTTCGGACCTTCCGCCATGCCCATTTGTTCCATCAAGCAGGCTTGTGATAGCCACGCCTTGTCCTCCTGTATTCAAATTTAATTTTAATTGATGGGAAATAATTTTATCGCTTCCCTTTTAAACTCTAAAGTTCCAGGCTTTATTTAATTTCTTTTAATTATGTTTTTAATTATATGTATTATGTATTTTTAAATTGCCTGTAAGCTGCCCTGAGTCCTTCGGGAGAAGGGCGGAATAGAAATAAAATTATTATTATTATTATTATTAAAGATAATTATTAAAGACTCCACAACTGCAGGGCAGATATGTACTGTTTCATGATCAGTTCCATCTTTATGAGCACCACTGATAAGGATACCACAGCAACAGGAAGTGAGAAAGGTAGTTGTTACGTATTAGGTTTTGTAGTCATGGAAGGAGATGATGCAGGTTAAACAGGAACCATTTATTTACAAATCAGGAGCATAACAGAAAGTAGACTTGTTCTTACAACAGACTCAACTCTACTGAGCGAATGCAGCAACGTGCATGCTTATATACCGTTCAGCCACTAGTTGGCAGCCAAAAATCAATTCAGGTTTTCCCATGCAATCCCCGGGACCGGAGACATGCAGTCTAGGGCCTACAAGCTTCAACTAATCGAGTCCAGTGACTCAGCATAGTTCCATTTAAACACATACACTATTAATAAGGTCAATACCTAACAGTAATTATATTATTTTCTTGCTGCTTTGGTATCTTGGTTTACATTATTTGTGTAAACCAAGGACTAAATCAAACTGTTGATATCATGCTGCCATCTTTCTGAGAATATTACATCACTTAAAATCAGACATAGCAATAGCTTCAGCTGCCAGTACACAGCTTTTTTTTTGGGCAAATATCTTGTAGCTTGCTACACTTTTCTCAATGTTTACATGTGCTTTGGGACATCCAATTTTCATTTTGAAGACTTTTAGGATCAATATTACTGGAAAAAACATACGAGTACTGAGAGCAGGTTCCCCATAGCAAACTTTTCAATGTTCTCAGATTTGAGAACTAATTTTAGTATAAGAATGCAGTTTTAAAAAGAATTCATTACAGATTTTAGGGCTGTGCAGTCGTTCAGATTTTTTTAAAGGTAGCTTCTTTAATGAATTGCCAATAAGTGCAGTTTGTGTGTCATATATGCTCTGAATCACCTCTTTCTTTTCAAATCTGAATTGTTGCACAACTCTAGGTTTTGCTTATTTTCAAATAAAGGGAACCGTCACTCATTGGCAGAAAATATTAATGGCATGAAGAAGATCTGTGTCCTTGAAGGTGAAAAGGATCAGGTAGCAATGATGTAGAAATTGCTGCTAAAATATTTAGAAGATACTGCTCAAATGGACTCCAATTCAGTTTGATACGATGAAAATTCCGAATCACTTTCTATCTCAATCGGCCTCTAGGTTTTACTTTTCCTTACTGCCTAAAAGGTTTTTTGCTGCACTGATGTGACAGTTTGAGAAGCGGTCGCCAACCTTTTGGGCATCAGGGACTAGTTCAATGGAGAGAGATTTTTCCATGGACGAGTGGTAATGTGGTTTCATGTGCTGCCTGCATCCTGCTTGCTTGCATGGTCCTGTTTCTGGCATACTATGACATACTGTGTTATACTGTGGGCTGGTTCTGATCCATGGACCAGGGGTTGGGAACTCCTGTTTTAGAGAATTCACAAATGACTTGTAGGTGGTCACAAAGGTTGAGACCAAGGTCTCAAAGAAAGACCAGAACATGTCCTGCCATAATTGAACAAAAGTTGACTAGAACTGCACTTGCAACATTGCTCTCAGTTGTACAGAATTAAGATGTATAACAGTTTTGGCTGGTATAAAATATGGTCACCTATTATCTGTCAGTTTTGGAATATTTACTATATTCTTTATTATACAATATGAACAGTTATTTTCACATCCAGCCCAAATGTTTGAAATCAAAAGATGTGATCATGCCTTCCTCCATAACTGTGTACACTGATCATAACTCAGGTGAATGGATAAGAAAAGGAAAAGAGTCTGTGCACAAGTGTTCTCAGAATTTGTTTTAATAATTTCCTTGAAGTTCTTAAAATGTGTTCAAGCTTTTGTAAAAAGCATCCTTCCCACAAATGCCAAATCCAGAAATGTAATGAGATACAGCAAGAAAATTCTCAATCAGCACCAGCTGTTGCCCAATTAAACTCAACAGTTCACAGGTGTTCACATGAGAATACACAGTTTTTCTAAGCCAATTTATATTCCTTAACAAAACCTTCAGAGAAAGAAGTGAAATACATTTATAGGGTGCTCTAGATACTTTCAAATAGAGAAAGACACATTTTTCCTGCTAGTATCAAGAATTTGACACTAACAGCCACATTTCAATTAATCTCAGTTTACTTAAAAAATAAAAATCAGTTGTAACGGTTGAGATATATGCCTTCTCATTTGCCTCAGAGTACTTTGATTTTTGCTTAAAATTTAGAATTTCTATTGTCTGTCCCAGTAATGCAGAGCTAATTTTATGCAGATCTAATATGTTCATTAATTAAGAGTTGGATTGTGCTTACATCATGAACATAGACACACTTCCCTGCATAAGGCAATATACTCCCATTAAGTATATATTTCACCATTTTAGAACTTAAAAAATAGAAAATTATGAGAAAATGTTTTTATCATTCATTCTTTAGAAAAAGCCACTTTGGAAAAAGTTTTAAAACCACACCTGTTATAAATTAGAACAACATTTTCAGCAGTGGAGGATGTTCCTTCTCCAAACAACTCTTACAATGAATGCATTTCTATATACAGACATTAGTGTAATAATGCTGTAGTAGTAAAGAAAATTGCTTAGAGACACTAAAACAGACTGTTTTTCTTCATAGCGATATAAACTCAACTAAATACATCTTTCCTATTTATGGAGAGGGAATGTTTGAGCACACTTTGATTCTGAAATTGCTACGATAGAAACAAAAATGAAGAAAATGCTGCCTTTATGCAGGACATGACAACTTATGAGTCTGAGGCCTAACACATTTTCCTTTAATCTTTTTTTTTCTTTTGTATTATCCAAATTCGGTTTTGAAGATGCTCAGTGATTGTAAACACTCAGTAATATGACTTTATTATTACTACATTGTATGGTTTTAGTCAGGAGACATGCAAACTTTATTGCAAGTTCTAAAATATATTTAATACAGTTTAAAAACAAATGAAAAACAGATCTCAAGACCTTTTTTCCAAAATCATGCAAAAAAATTAGAAAGTCCTGACCGTCCAGCCACCACTTCTTGTTCCAAAAAATCTTTTAAGAATAGACCAGTTCTGCTCCAAAGGATAGGTCATTGACAATCATTTGTGGCGAGCCAGAAGTTGTAAATAAGCATAACCAAGCAGCATATTCACCTTAAGAACAAACCAAGAGGTCCGAATGAAAAGAATAAGTACAAATTGAGCAAACCTAGAGAAAAAAAAATGGAGCTTAGAAACTGTTTTATCTAAATTTATAACCTTATGCTAGTCTAGAAAAAAAATCTTTTTTCTAGTCAGCACAGTCATTATTAAGAATCCTGGAAGGTGAAATCTACACATCTGAAAATTACAAAGTTTGTGATACATTAATCTAAGAGTTCCAAATTGCCTGAACAGATAGTAGAACAAACAGTTTAGCACCTTTTCAAATAGAACAGTTACAGAAAAAGGTTTTTTGCACTTATCTCCAGCAGATTTAAACTGATGTAATACAACAGCTGTTATCAAGGTTTAGTTCTCTCCTTAATATTTTATATCATAGTACAATAGAATGGATTGTGTGAAGCTGCATAAACTGTTTGATCCTAGTAATAAGGTATGAAATTCTTTCTCAACAATCCTATGTAAAAAACAATAGGACTCGGATGCCTGATAATTATTATCTTTTCACATTTCAAAAGAAATCTTTGGTTTATAGGGATGAAATATTTTTCAAATTCAGAAATTATGAAAGCATTTATCAGTTATTAGAAGTTTGGAAAATATTTGCATAAATGTATGAAATGCATGGCTGAAAACATTTGAGCAATTATTACTAAATATAACTGCAGGTATTTAGATCATGTTATTGGCCTACAAGCATTGCCAATTATTATCTTATTTCTCTCTCTCTCAGCAAGATAATTGGCAATTATTCTAAGAAATAATGTGTGTGTGGATATACACATATATATGATAATTATTTCTTAAAAGTTTGAAATGAATTCTTTTAACTTTCTGCTCTTTATTTCTCTTGCAGTTTAGTAAGCATTTGATCTTTTATTTAAAATTCTTTTAAATTTTTTTTGTTTATATATGATTATGTATTGTAATGTCACCAACACAAACAGTATGACTCTTAATAAGCATAGGATAGGAATTAATTACTCTAATTAATGTGTATGTCCTTGGTTAATGCAATTATCAATGTGAAAATTATTAGGGAGCAATACTAATTGGGAAAAGTGTGTGTGATTTAAACACCACCACAATCTTTTGTCTTTTCAAGGAAATATGCTTGGTCACCCTGAATGGCAGCCATTACCTGACTACAGAGCAAGTTAATACTGCCTTCCTCATGGATAGGCATCTCTCAGGACTCCTCACTATCAGGTTTTAGAGGAATACATCTGTAACGTATTAAGCTCAATGTAAGTTGCTTAGTCATTGCCCTAAATTAGTTGAAGCCTGCAGGCCCAGACTAGCTGTCTCCAGGAGTCACTCACATGGGAAAATCCCCAATTGCTTATTGGCTGCCTCCTAGAGGCCACTCTGTATATAAGCTCATTGCGCAGCAGAAATTGCCTGCTACGTTCAGGTTACTGCTTGCTGTAAAGATATGCTTGTGCCTTTCTACAATAAACCTGTGTTCATTCCTACAACCCATCTCTTCAATGCCTAAGAACCAAGAACTTAAAAACATCCATAATTACATGCCTGTTCCCAAGTGTACAAATTTTGATCACATAACCATGGAGAGGCTGCAATGGTTGTAAGCATGTGAAATGGTTATGTCACTTTTTCAGTGCTGTTGTAACTTCAAATGATCACTAAATGAATGGTTGTAAGTCAAGGACTAGTTGTGTTATTTGTTTTCATTTTTCAAAATAAAAAAATGCAGATGCTATGTAATACAATCTGGGAGAAAGCCACACTGGACTTAATGGGATGTTTTTTTATATACACACATATAGAGCATATAGATTTAGTGGCCTTGGAACCAAAGAACAGAACCATGTGAATTGGCATTTTACCAGCTGAGCAACCAAGGTCATCAAGAACCCTTGAGATGCTCTCCTTTATCTGTGTGTTATAAACTCAGAAACTCTCATGAATCTTGAGAAACAGCTTGGTAAATAAAGTACAACAGTACAGCATTTACAGATGCTGTTCAAAACATTCAAAAGAGATGTTCGTCAGAGTATGCTGACATAAGTGAAACACCCATCCTAGAGGATGTTAAAACTGCTTTGGTTAAAGATTGGGACAGTTTCTTTGAAGGTTTTCCCTAACCGCCTATGTACCTAGACAGATAACATTCCTGCTGGGGCTGTCAGCAAAGGAAGACAGCTAAGCATACATACTCAGGCATAGCCATGAAAATACTTCAAAGCAGCTATATCAGCCTTCTGGAAGACTAGGTTACTTTACTGCTTTGAAGAGGGTGTTTTTGCTCTTGCAGTGTGCTTTATGAAGCATCCCTTTCAAGTGCTTTACCTAGCATTACAGTAGGCATGATAAAAATTCCGGCTAAGTCAAAATATAATCTTAAACAACTTACCATTTTTCAGGATATGCACCAGTTGCACCCATGAGAATCCATTAATGTGCTGCAAAAGGCTCTTTTGCTTCTGTAAAAAACAACAAATATTTAACACTAACATATTTCCACCCTATTATTCTGAATGGGAATAGACAATTGGCAACTGGATGTATCTGATGACTGTACAATGCAAAATGGTATTTAATTTTCAAAATATAGGAAGAAAAATATTTTTTTCTTATTTCTCTTACATTGGATTTTCCACAGAATAGTTCAGGCTGTTATTAAAGTAAGTTACTCTTAAATTATTCCTTCTTGTTTCATGCCAGAATAAATATATCACTCATATATATATAGGGATTTTATTTGCATGTAGACTGTAAATTTGGTCTGTTAATGTGAAATATTTGTTCTTTCTAATGGGCAAGTATTTCATTTATGCGTATTGATTTTTTTGCATTGCTCCTCTTTTCTGTGTGAGTTAGCAATCAAAAATTAAAATCCCGAAGAACCATATTAAACATGTCAGAGAAGATATAAGATTATACTTATTTTTCCTGAAGAATATAATAAATAAATAAATCTTGCTTGTCAGACTTCAGGATATTATAAACATAATATTGTGATTTCTAAACATTTCGTTTGTTCTTTAAAAAAACCTCTTATTGTATACTTTATTATTTTTTTAAATGGTATTTTATAAAAAATGCAAAAATATTTCTTGCCCTATTGATAAGTTACTGATGAATCAGATAGACACATAATCTATCTGAGTAGTTTGTAAATATTATTTCACAATAAAAATGGAATTTTTGGACAGAATTGAATTTTGTCTAGTGAATTTTAGTCTTTATCTGAAACTAGCCTTTTGTACCGGTGCTGCACTACGGGTTATTTATAATTCTGCATCCTTCCCACTCTCTTTCTCCTTCTCTCTCTCTCTCTCCTTCTTTCAGTATTTCTCTCCCCTCCCCCCCTCTTTCTCTGTTTCCCATTCTCTCTCTCCCTATTTCAACTTCTCTCTCACTCCACATCTTTCTCTGTCTCCTTCTTTCTTTGTCTCCCTTTCATCCTCTCTCTTTCCCCCCTCTCTTTCTCATTCCTCCTCTCCCTAGTTCACTGTGTCTGTTCCCCTCACCTCTCTCTTTCTCCTCTTTGTTATCGTCTTTCACCTTCTCTCCTTTCTCTTCTCTCTTTCTCCTTCTTCTCTCCCTCTTTCACCCTGTCTCTACCCCATTGAGACCGATGTGTGTTTTGGCCATGCGGCAGATGGCACGGTGAAGCCAGGCAGGCGGGTGGTGGTCACAGGGGGTCTAATTGGAGTGGTGTCCCCATCCCCTCCCCCACAGCAGCTGATCCTGCACTCCCTCCGGCACCGGACAGTCCTGATGGGGCTTGCGCTGTAGCGGAATGTGGCCAGGCAAGGCCCTCCTGCCTGGGCCGACCATTCAGTCCCAGGTGGGTTCAGGCCATGTGGAAGATGGTGCGGCAGAGCCGGGCAGGTGGGCAGTGTTCATGGGGTGGTAGGACTAGGGGGGTCTCTCTGAGTAGCGGGGCGAGCGGTGACAGTGGCAAGGCCTTACGACAGGCTCTAAAATCCTCTGTGTTGCATGTGGCAGTGTTTTAAAGGAGGCCTCAAGCACCTCTCCTACCCATGCTGGGGTGGACTCAGTCACCTGGGTCGCAACTTCGCCTCATTCGGCTATGGAGTCTCCTCATAGTGAGACCCAGCCACGGGCGGGGCGGGGCTTTCTGTGCCCTGCGTGCTCCCCATGCAGCTGGTTTGCGGAGGTGTGTGGTTTCCCTAGAGCTGAACAGGTCCCACCGACAACTCCCGTGGAGTGCGTGCCACAGTGCTCTGAGACCAGGCCATCCGGCGGGGCGAAAGTGCTTTGGCGCGATCTGACATGCCCCCTTGATCCCTGAGGGCAGCAGAATCCTCTGCGTGGCTGAGGACCACAGCTAGCCCGCTTAGATCCTCGGGTGGAAAAGTGATCGTGTTTATCTGTTGGCAGGTTGGCTGCAGGCTCTAGGGAAAACCCTTCACTTTGAAACCTGCTCTGGCAGTCCACCCGAGTCACCTCGGTGGCAGAGTTTTTTTCTGGAACTTTTGAGGAATGTATTTGAAATGGCCATGCGGAGAATGTTGGTTGCATAGCCCCGCCGGTCAGCTGTTTGTCTGTGTTCGCCCCCTCCTCTCCAAACCTTCCTCCCCGCTGTGTAATTGCACCTGGGGGAGTGGGGTGGCTGTTTGGGGGTCCTGGGAAGGAGAAGAGGACATCAGAAATTATTATTAATTTTAATTGGGTTTTAAAATTCGGTATTATTGTAATTCTCCTTGTTATGTGTGATTGTTTCTTACCTTTTATGTTGTT
>JANHFO010002781.1:17684-28548 GCA_032468095.1 Pareas carinatus | reverse complement strand
AGGGCGGTATAAATTTTTTGAAAATAAATAAAAAATAAATAAATGTATCGAGCTTATCTTCATCAATCAAATACTTGCAACGTTTAAAATAGGCTCTTACCCCGTAAACAAGTTCTCCAACCATTCCATTCCAGATTTTTGTCTCTGCATCCCTGGCCCCATACTTGCCATCCCCAACAATTGTGAGCTTGTACTTGAACCCACAGTGCTTGGCAATTTCTGCAGCTAAATCCACACAGTAGCCCTCATAGCGTTCATTTCCTTCAAGCAATTCAAAATTTTTCTTCATCATGACATATGGGGATTCCTGTGCAGAGAAACTTGGCTTTAGCTGGCTAATGAAGATATCAAGTTAGTCGACTATTTGCTACATGCCCTTTGAAGCATAATAAGTAAATAAGAAAAAGAAATCTTTTTCTCATAAATGTTCAGGATTATTTATTTATCAATTACCACAGTAACAATTTTTTTTACAGTTGTATAAAGCCTTACAGGTAGAGGCATTTATATTTCATAAAAACAAATTCATAATTTTTAGCAGCATTAATGGAATCGCTGTGATAACAAGAACATTTGAAACACATTTTATTTTTCAAGCTTTCAAAATACCATATCAGAATATTCATGTGTATTTCATACTGTTTTATATTTCTTAATTCCCATCAAACCAAAATTGATTATATAGATGTATAATAAACAAGGAACTGCCAAAAAAATATCTTATCACCACCAAAACAGTTGATAAAATGTTGATGCCTTTAATATATAATCCAGAACAGTTATGCCATGAACAAACAACTTCAAACAATTGTTACTTGCTAAAAAAAACAATATAACATCCCTAAATCTCTATAATATAGCAACTATATATTGATAAAGTCTCAATTTAACGGAAAATTGTAAATGCCTGTGGTTAAAAAATAAAAAAATCCTTTCCTTGAAACTTGTTCGGTTCTCATTTTCTGTTTTCGATTTAAACATTTTAAAGGTATACCTATCACAATAATTGCCATTGATGAAAAATAAAAAATAGTGATACATTTCAAAATTCTGATAAATCTGAAAAAACACATGAGATTTTGTAGCTATTCCATAAACAGTATTTTGTAATTCTTTACATATTCATGAGGGGGAAAAAACCAGACAGTGATTATCTATACCAACATAGATTGAGAATGAATAATAAGATTACAATTTAGAGAATCCATGTCACAAAAAATATGCTTAATTACCAAAATGGTGGTGACAATAATAGTCTTATTTTCTAATCCTGAGGTATCATTGCCAGACAGACCATCCATGGGATTCACAACCATTCTGTCCACTTCACTCCAATATCCAATCTGAAAATAAAATTGTAAATTGTATTCAAATGAATAAATATTTTTGTGTATTTTCTGACCAATTACAATCCCATATCACATTCCATCGTATTGGATGTACTCGAGAAGTAGTGATTTTTATACATTTGCTGCAAAAAACATTGTTGTGTGGTGTTTGAAATAACAATAGAGAGACATCAAAGAATTATGACAACAACGATAATTATCACGTTTTCAGTTGAAGTGGAGAAAATGTGCATTTTACTATACCCAAATTAAAATTTCCTTAGCTCTTGAATTTCGTTTAAAGTGTTAATTTATGCACAAAAGTTTATAGGTCCTTAATCATGCCATGTACTCATTATTTAATATAACAAAGCAAGATTATGAATTATAGAATTCTGTAGCAAAACACCTTAGTTTCAAAGTAAATATATAATTATAGATCATAGTAACTGTAGTACGATCTATATATTTATTTCAAACATGCAGCATTTTAAAAGCAATTCTATGGAATTTATAAACATGACATTAATGAAATTTCTTATATTATACATTACATGTTAATATATTTACTTTTCCTGTACTATTTAGAAGGAATGTAAAAGTAACTTCCTATTTATCATAAATTTACCTTCCGAGGACCAGTACTTTTCAGTTCCATGACATTTATCGTAAAGTTAATTCTCTTTCCATTCTGATCAAACTTTATGTTTCCACTTAAGCCTTCCACCTGAACCTATATGAAGTAAAAAATGGAAAGCATAGTAAAGTTCAACAAATGAACACAGGAAATGTATTTATTTGCCTAGTGTGCTAATAGACAAAGAATAGTTATTTTATGTATTGCTAAGAAGTTCTGCCAGAAATAATAGATACAATAATTCAATGTTTTCATATGTAAAATGAAGTACGGTTGATAACCTCTCCAGATAATTGAAAATATACAACATTACTTCTAGAAAGGCTACCTGTTTCAGTGCCCTTTCTATTTCTACACCGTGAGACCAAGGCACGGCCGGGTTTGCAAGACAATCGCCAGCATTTCCTCTTCTAGAAATTTCAATCCGTTGTTTACGCAAGTTACGGAATGCCTCAGTCATTACTTTAACAGCATCATACGTAAGAGCTGATGTGTACTGAAAAGAAGCAGATGTATTTGAAATATATTTAGTGAAACTGAATCAATGATATTTGTTTATTAAGTAAATAAAATGTTATCTTTTTGAATGAAATAGACTGTAGAAATACAACTGTTTATACTATACAACAAAGAACTAATTTATTTAATGCCCCCTTTCACAAAAATAGTACAATTATTGAATAATTACAATCCATTAAATTAAAGTCTTATTGTAATATAATGATTCCTTTGAAATCTAATCATGTTTTAGTCAAAGAATGAAGAATCCACATATATAATACCACTTTAAAAAGCTTGATATTGTTTATTTCTTGGAATGTATTAAATGTCAAAAATATTATAAGCGTCCTTGTATCATCAAAGTCAAGTAATCAGGATGTATGAAACTGTGTCTACTTAAAATCATAAAACAGTTGCAATTTCTTTGAAAAACAATTGTGATGATTGAATGGTCAAAATCAATGGCTCCTCGGGGTGAATCTTTAAACAGATTGTCTTTCCAGATAATAAAACTGTCAAAAATGAACAATTCAAAACAGTCTCAGTATAGCAGTTATCACAGCAAGCTTATTTGTTTTACTGTAGAAAAATGAGGCTTGTGGTTTTATCAAAACAAAATTGTTTATTCTTCAATCATTTAAAGTTTCTTGCATCATCATCATCATCCTCATTAATATTGAAAACCTTTTCTTTACTAGTACAGTTCAGTTCGTTCAACCACTCTCCACTCTCTTTACATAGAGGAACATCTATATATATTTTTTCTTATTTGAATTCATTTCAAATCCTTCTTTTTCCAGATACAATCATCAGCATCTCTATTTAGGACTGGAAAACTTTTATATCTTAAAAGAGCTGCTGTTAGCCAAGGTGACAAGTCTAAGGATTTCCATTTTCTGTACTACTAACAAGGATCTGATTTCTAAATTTCTGGTTTGAAATATCTGCCAAAATCTAACTATACCAAAGAACCAGCAGTTATATACCACTGGAAATATGAGTACAGCTGTAAATTATAGAAACGTAAAAGCTAACAGCAGAATTGTATTATTTATCTAATGCGGACACGTTCAACCTTTGACCTACAGGATGCACATGACCCTAGACAACTAGTAATGTAGCCTCAAAAGATAACAGAAAATATAATAACATAACATGCTTCTGTGCCACCCTTCGAAGTTCCTGAATCCAGTTCTTCCTCATCATCCCAGATGACTTCTGGGGCATCCATTACATAATCAGTGGACGACTTACTTCTAAAAGTTGTGGGTGCTCAAACACTGAATTTTTTTTAAAAGAAGATATTAAACAACCATTTGTCAGAAATGGATTTCTTGCTTCCAAGATCCATTCAAACTCTGTTATTCTGTTACTATACTACCTACACTATTGAGTATTTTGCAGATGATGTATGAATTCTGTGGAATATGCAATATTTTTCTATAATATGAACTGAGTGATGAACAATTCTTCTTTACTGTTAATAATAAGTTGTGATATTTTATGAACATCGCTGTTAGCCTGAAGCTCATCCTCACTAAATCTTCAGTTTTTCTACTAAAATAAAATGGCCATTTCCCATCCCAGACTCAAAAACACCAATTACATAAGTCATGAAGGAATGGGGACATATATACTTCAGTCAAAAAATATGCTGGAAAGGCGGGTGTCCCAATGATTTTTCCAGTGAATCAAAGACCCAAGCTATTCTTCTCTATGCCAAGAATGCAGAATACATTCAAACTACTTTTTATTATCCAATAAGATAGGTAGAAGTAACAAGAATTGCATTGTTTTTGGCATTGGTATGTGGAAAGGACCTTGGGATACATGAGAAGAGATGCAACCAAGCGAACAATCAGAGGAAAGACAACTTAGCCCACAGCAGGAATGTGGGAAGGATAAGACACTCAGAAAAGACCCTTATTAGTTTCTTGGTTTGTCAAGGAGATGAGGGAGGATATATTCAGACTTGCAAGATTATGCTAATGTAACTTCACCATAAAGTAGATTTGTTTATTTGTTTGTTTGCTTATTTATTTAGCTCATATGCTACCCATTTCACCAAAGGTGACTTACAGACCTTCAATTAAAGTGCACCTATAAAACATCAAAACAATAAATAAATTTAAGAATTCAGTTTAAATAAAGCTACCCTGAAATAAAGCAGAGTGGAGAGGTGAGGTGTTATATACTCTATGAGCCACCTCCAAAGTGCCATGACCCCATCGGCGCCCCAAGATAATTGGCACAGTCATGTCTTCAATGCCTTTCAGCAGGTCAAAAGGGTGTGTGTGTGTGGGTCTCACCTCAGGGGGTGTAATGTTCCAGAGGGGGAGCCATGGAAAGAAAGACTCTTCTTCTGGACCCACCAGATGAAATTCCTTAGTTGACACAGCACAACCTTTCACCATCTTCATCAGGGTGAATTGGTTTCTCAGATAGCCTAGACCCATACCAAGACGGGTTTTAAAGGTGATAACCAACACCTTGAATTGGATCCAGAAGCAAACTGACGGCCAATGCACCACGTGGAAATGCAGTGTAAAATGGGTCATCCTAGAAGCTCAAAGAACTGCCCATGCAGATGCGTACTGCACCAGCGGAAGCTTCCAGTTACTCTTCGAGGGTAGCTCCATGTAGAACATAATGTTGTAGTCCAAGCATGAGATGACCAGGGCTTCAGTGACTGAGTGCAGGGATTTCTGATCCAGGAAAGGGCATAACTGGCACACAATATGATTTTTTTTTTTTGCAAAAGCTCTCCTAACCATGACAGCTACCTTCTGTCAAGCAGGAATTACAAGTTCAAGAGAATTCTCAGACTGGACACCAGGCCTATCAAGGGTTGGGCAACCCCATCCAGAACTAAAGATGTTGAAGTCCGAGAGGCAGACCCTCCATGCATCCAAAGCCACCGATCTTACCAGGATTCAACTAAAGTCTCTTGTCTCCCATTCAGACTCCCACAGCCTCCAGGCACTCAACGGATAGTGAATTAGTTTATCTTCAGTGATTCCTGCATGGCCTACCACACAAATGTGACATAAACTCAACACATGGAAGGAGCAAGGCAAGATTTTCAAAACAACTGGGAAAAGTGTAAAACTAGGTCAATCTTTGATTTTAAAATACAGATTTGTTAGCACCCTTGGCCTATAACCAATGTTAGGCACAAGCAAAGTTTCTTTGATTACAAGGATGGTGCGCACAACGCAAGCTGTGAGCTAGGAAGTAGCGATGAAAACCAGTATCACACAGACACAGAACACAATAAATGTAAAAGTCTTTATATACAGAAATATAAGCACAGTCAAATCTTCAGAGTCAACAGTCCAGTTTTCATACACAGTCAAGCATTCTATTCACTAAACTAGTTAGCCAGCAATCTTCACCAGCAATTCCAATTCCTTCCACTAACCAAGTTAGTCAGCAATCTTCACCAGCAATACAGAGGATCAAACACAGAAACAAAGCAGAGACGATGAGAGTCGTAGAAAGTCATTGAGAGAATGAATGCTCTCAAGTCTCCTGCTTTTATAATCAGCATCCTGGTTCTAGGCAATAAGCATGACTCAGCATGACTCAGCATGGTCAGCTAGTCAGCCATTTTGTAAACCAACCAGTTAGGTTTTTAAAAGGAACCACAACCCATATATAACTCTAACAAAATTAGCTATTATTAGACTGATAATAATACTGATATGGGTCATTTTATAATATAGTTACCTGACCATCTCGATATTTATATGCAGATACCAGAGCACAATTGTAGTTAAATGGCCTGAAGCAGAAATACAAAGACACTTTTTCTGCTTTTACAGAATAGGAAAAAGGAAATTCCCTGGCTGAAAATCCTCAGAAACTACCCAGGCACTCAGCACAGCAATGTAAGAATTTTTATTACACACTATAGTGGAGTCAATTAAATCAGTTGATTGCCTTCTGTCGATACAAGGATGACTATTGGAGAAGGGGACAGTCCTTTTTTTACTCACTGAAAATTGAATCTGACATTTCCCTCACTATTCTTATTAATGGGCACCTTGCCTTGCAATTTTCATGGTTGGATACCAATTAGTTGTTGAATAATTAGCATTTCTGCCTTGAGAAATTCTAGCTTCTAATATAATTGCTCCCAAATTCAATACATGAGTCAAACTTTAAGTGTACATTCAAAACTTTATGGTCATTTTCTTGCCAGAAGAGATGCCTGCAACATAACCATATAAGGAGAACTCTCGGCCACTTGCTTAATTTGGAATATGAGACCGAGATTGGGATTTGAAGTACCTTCAAATTGTACATCAGCTATTTCTGGAAAACGGAATTCATTCAGAATAGGGAATCTATCATGTCTCTGGCATTAGGACTATTCACAGTGAACATCTCTTACTGTCATCCCATCTTCATTCATCCTATCTGGATTAATTTTAATATATTATGCTGTATTCAACCCATTCAGAAAGCTACATCAGAAATTTGCATGTAATCACAACACTGAAAAATAGATTTGAAAATTTCTTTGCCTGCAGATGATTTTGCATTGCTGTATAAGAATACAAACAATATGCAGTGACTTAGATTACATGATGCAATGAGGGGGATGGATCTAAAGATTAATTTTTAAAAAAATCAAAAGTAATTATAAATGGTGGAAACTAAACCAAGAAGATGTGTCCTTAGAAAAAGACTTAGCAAAAGATCAGAAAATGGATGGATACTTTTTAAATCATGCAAATTCTGATAGAAGTATAATATTCAACGTGCTATCTATTCTAAAGTATAAATATTTGTCAAAAGAAGCAAGAAGGTTATGGATTAGATTGTGTTTCTGTCTAATTTCAGTATGAAAGTGAGAGTTGGATACAATAGAAAAAACATAAAAATAAATTGAGTGTGGTAGGAAATAGGTTGTTGAAAAAGCATATATGGCATACTATGGCCTAGTTTTCCTTATTTTAAAAAAACCCGTAAATTACTCAAAACCGTTTTTTCTTTTCCAGCTTTCTAGACCAAAGCATGAATTAGCAAATTCAGAAGCAATAACCTATTTGGGAAGAAATGCATCTCTTATTTCAGAAACTAATGAACCTGCATTCAACGATTAGCAGGAAGGGTGACACGTTTATCTGTGATTACTGTGGTGTATTTTATCGTTTTTATTTTGGAGAGCCTTATTTTGTGGAACAAAAAGTTACTGAATTATTTCAAATACGTCAACTGAATATTACGCACATTAGGAGATTATTTAGCCCAATGCAAAATAATTAGGTCTTCTAAGTAATATGATTTTTGTTTAACAGTTCCCTAGAACTCATTTCTAAGTAGACAACCATCAGTACATTCTGTTCCAGATATAGAAGAAAAACTATCTACCTTGATTGTGCTCGTGTGAGCTCCAGGATATTCTTTTTCTTCCAAGGTTGACCAACGCTGTATAAATTTTGACACCAAAGGATCATCATAGTCCACTATTTGAAATCCTGACACATTAGCTCCTCCAAATTGTATCTTGGATAAATCTCCATCAGTAAATCCCTGGACATGGAAAAATATACATTTCAGTTACGCAATGGTTTTATATTTTATCTGTTTTTATGGATATTTTGTGTTTGTATGCTGCCCAGATTACATAGGAGTTGGACATTTATAGTGAATAAACAGAGAATACAAAATGTAAATTATAAAGAAATTTCTGTCATGCATGAACATGGCAGAACATCGGAGCTCCTATAATCCATCAGCTAGCAAGATTTTTTTGGCCCTGTGTTTTGATCTAGAACTTCCAAGTGACATAGACCGAATACAGAAAATTCTCAATTTATGACCATAATTGGTATTTTAAATTCCATTGCTAAGTAATGTTGCCATCAAATGAGTCAGGTCTCATTTTGTGACCATTTTCGCTGAATCATTAAGAGAATTCGGCTTCCCCCATTGACTTTGCTTGCCAAAAGCTTGTCAGAAGGCCACCCACGATGATTATGTAACCCTAGGGCACTGCAACCAATGTAAATATGTGCTGGTTGCCAAACCATTCAAACTTTAATCATGTGAACCTGGTTGGGCACTCCAACAGTCATAAGTCACTATTGTAATTTTGAATAATCATAAAAGAAATGGTCATAAATTGACACCTACCTGTACTCCAAAATTTCAAATCCTGGAATGGAAATTATAGCTTTTCCATAGGTTTTGTTATACGTACGCACATGCGCCCCCCCACACACTGGTGTATTATATATGAATTAATTTTACTTATTTCTTGTGGATGACAGTACTCTCATGTTTTTTAAAAATTTTCTCTGATAAGCAGCCTGTCAAGATCTCAGATTAATCACCTATCTGGTTTTTCACTTCAAGCTTGCCTACGAAGGATGTGTGTGTGTGTGTGTGTGTTGAGCTGTTATTCTTCTGGGTTGGAAATGAAATGGTTCATATAAGTCTATGTATGTGCTCTGTAGCCATCATTCTTTTTTTCAAGGTCATTCATGCAGGTGGTGAGCAAGACCATAATGGTTCCCGTAACATGATAATATGATGACATTTTTTGCTTTGGTTTATTAGCTACAATTCGAATTAATCATGGTTAACATAATGTATAAAACATGCTTACTATTTAAATAAATAGTTTTGCTGTATTGTTTATATCAGAAAACAGAAAGAGGAAAAAATGGCTCTTAAGTATGGTCAAATTTCCTAAAATTGTTTCAATGCTTTTTCCTTTCAGGTACACTATAATTTAAACTTTTACTTAATTTGAAATAACATTTTCTGCAATTACTCAGAGAATATTCACATCATCAATACATTTTATCATACAGTTGGGAATATTAACAGCCAACTCATAAAACAGCTAAATACACACAGAGAGACATGGCCACACGCACAAACACACACCTCTTTGCGACATAAGACTTAATGTCATACTTGAAGCCAACAAAAAATTCATTTCTTTTCTCTTTTCTCATATTTGGTAATCATATGGAGGATAGTAACAATATAGGGATACAGTGAATGGCATCTAAGCACAGTTGTGTAATCAATTAATTAGAGCTAAAAAAGCTGATGATTTATACAATAATACAAGGACCAAGAATAACTGCTTCCAATATTCTCTGAGATTTTTTCAGAAAACTGCAGACCTTTAATTAAATATTGTATACACAACCACACATAAAACATACTTTAACCTTGGAAATATTGCATGTTCGGGGAAGTATTAAACTAACTTACCAAATTTGCAATGATGTAGTGATATCCTTTTACGTGTTTACCAATTGTAATAACCTAGAAGTGAATGAAATAATTGATTTGCTTAAGGGAAAGGTACAAAGGCAATCAAACACATTTCATAAATGACAATAACTGAGTGGTGATATTGAAAAAACAAATGACAATACACCTTAATTTATGCAGACGAATTCATTGTAGATTAAAACATGGAATTTATTTTTAACTGTCATGAAAATGGCTTTCAGTCCAAAAGCTCTAAAACATTTTGTTTTTATATTCATTTTCACTCCCAAAGCTTGCCAACAATAAACTAGCACGTTCCATTCTTCCCAAGAAGACAGCAATAATTTTAGACCAGCAACAGAATTTTAGACTGGCAAGAGGATCACCCTATTACAGAGAGTAATTTTTGTACACCTTCCACTAGAGTTGGACAGCTATAACAAATGTGACTAAATAAAATAAATCTGCCTCCTCCCCTACGTTGAATAGCGAGGCAATTCTATATATCTCTCAATATATTTATTTAATGGGCACCTAAAAAACCCAATGGAGCTGATTCCAATGGAGGCATAGCTGGGAATCTATGGAACCTTGGCCATTCCCCTCACTTGGCTTCACCGATTGCCGCCCAGAGTCCAATGAAGTTGGGCAGCTAATAAAGTTGAATAAATAAATAGGCACTTTGAGTGTAAACAAAAATGCTATCCATTTCACTAGGCATACTCCAGGTTCAAGTTGTTTAATGCAACATTTTCCCAGGGTGTATCTGGACTTGTTTTGATGCAACAGAAGCAACCTATTTTCGGACAGCAAATACAAATAGTCCTTGTTTTGCAACTGCAATTAGTTCCAGTGAAATGATTGCTAAGCGTCCCAGTCACTAAGCAAACTGAGAGAGAAAGAAAAAAGGGAGGGAGGAGAAGGAAGGGAGGTAGAGAGAGAGAGAAAGAGAGGGAGAGAGGGAGGAGGAGGAGGGAGAGAGGAAGGGAGAGAGGGGGCGAAGGAGGGAGAGAGTCAGAGGGAGGGGGAGGGAGAGAGAAAAAAAGAGTTGGAGAGAGGAAGGGAGAGAGAGGGAGGGAAGAAGAGAAAGAGGGAGGGAGAGAAAAAAGAGAGGAACAGATGGAGAGAGAAAGAAAGAGAAAAAGAAAGAGGGAGG
>JANHFO010002778.1:102510-117603 GCA_032468095.1 Pareas carinatus | reverse complement strand
TTGTAGGTCTTTGTATTTTGTGATCTTCTCCAGTTCTTTCTCTTCTCTTCTGCTGTCTCCAGGCACTGCCACATCCATTATCAAACTTTTTTATCTTTCTTATAGACAATTGTTAGATCTGAGGTGTTATGCAGTAGGTGCCTCTCTGTCTGGATTCTAAAATCCCAGAGCAGTTTAACTTCTTCACATTCTATGACTTTGTCTATTTTATGGTCCCACCAGTTTTTGCTGACCATGTAGTACTTTGTGTTCCCATGCCTCCATTCTGTTCTTCATTTGATCTTTCTTTTAGACCAGTTTGGTCTCTCCAAAAGTCAGTAAACCTTTCTGGTATACTAGTGCATCTTCTTCAATGTCTTTCAGATATTCTTCCAAAGCAATTTTTTCTTCTTCAACCATCTGATGTACTTGTAACAGTCCACGTCCATCTATTTGCCTTGGTAGATAGAGTCTGCCCTTGTTGCTGTGAGGACGAAAGGCATGATTTATTGTCATTATTTTTCTGGTTTTCCTATCCATTGCTTTTAGTTCTGCTTGAGTCCAGTTCACATTCCAGCTATGTATCTAATGACTGGAATTGCCCAGGTGTTGTTTGCCTTGATGGCATTTTCTCCATTGAGTTTGGATGTCATTGTTATTGTTATTGTTATCGCTATTACTGTTATTGTTGTTATTGATGCTATTGTTACTGTTATTATTGTTATTTTTATTACAGGAGACAATAATTTGCCTCTTGAAACTGAAATATTGATTGGATTGAATTTATTTCAATTAATAATGAAATAAGAATTAATCCATGGCCTTTGAAAAGTTTTATTTCCTTACATGATGCTTATTAATATGGTTTGGTACTTTATTGTTTTGAACTGCTGATTTCATGTCTCAAATAGCTTGTGAGTTATTTATGGCTCTGGTAATTAGCTAGATTAAAAATGTAACCAATCAGTCAAAACATGTCAGGTACTGATACTTTTTTCAGGAAGGAAGATTCTTTAAACTCACATCTACTTCCTCTCCCAACCCCAAGTGCTTTTTTATTTGGATTCATGTGAGATAGTGATTTAATAAATTTTAGAAATGTGATTCATTTCAGTTGTTTTCTGGTAAAGATGTTCTTCAATATCTAATTGCAATTCCTTTGACTTTCCAAAAATGAATTATTTTGATGTTATTGCAAGATTTAAGTCATTTAAAATTCAGATTGACTTTCCTTTTTCATTTCAACCCCAAACCATCAATATCCAGCGATGTACAGATATATCCTAAAGTATGCAGATAATTGTGTTCACCTCTTAATCATCTGATGTTTTGCCAGAAACCTACTCAAAAATGTTATTTGGATTTTTTACATTGGGTGATAATATTGATGAGCATATTTTTATGTAAAAAGTCACTTGCTTTTCAACGAATAGTAGCTATGACTATTAATAATATGTTAACATCTGACAATTGATGCTCTAACATTTTTTGTCTTGTAACAGACAGTTATAGAGGTGCGGATTATGAACTCAATGATTCCTTTGTAGAACTGTGTCAGCAGTTCCTTCGGCAGTTCCTTTCAGATCTTGGGATATTATAGAACCTAGAAATTCAAAGGTCTCTATTACTGTTAATGTATTGTTTGATATTGTGAGAAGTGATAAAATAGAATAGTTTCTCCTAAAATTTGTTATCATTTCTACTCTTTTGAGTGAGTTCAGTTCACGATTGTTCTGTTTGCACCAAAAGGTTAGTTGTTAAATTTTTCATCTGAAGGCAAATTCATCATTGATTCATCATCATCATTGTTGTATCATCTGCAAATTTTAGTATTTTGACAGAGGGGTCTTTCAAGATGCAGTCCTTGGTGTATAAGGAGAAGAGAAGTGGAGAGAGCACATAGCCTTGAGGTGCTCCTTTACTGATTGTACAGGTATTTGATGTTATTTTGTCTAGCTTCACCTGCTGCTTTTTTTCTGAAAGGAAGCTTATAATTCATTTGCAGGTGTGGTCAGGTATGGCTAGCTGAGTCACTTTGTTTATAAGAATATCTAGAATGATGGTATTGGATGCAGAACTGAAGTCCACAAAAAGAATTCTTGCATATGTCCTTGGGTAATCAAGATGTTGAAGAATGTAGTGTAGCGTCATATTAAAAGCATCATCTGCCGATCTGTTTGCTTAGCAGGCAAATTTCATGGTATCTAGTAGTTGTTCAGTGATGATTTTCAGGTGGACCATTCCTAGTTTTTCAAAAGAGAGTGAAGAAATGCTGCTGCATTTCTCCTCAGTTCCCTTAGAACTTCTTGGAATGTATTAAGCTTAACGTTGTTCTGCTTAGTCATTGCTGTAAAGTAGTTGAAGCCTGATCAGGCACAGACTGCCTGTCTCCAGGGGTCGCTAGCCTGGAAAAATGTCTAATTGCCTATTGGCTGCCTCCTAGAGGCCATTCTCTATATAAGTCTGTTGCACAGCAGTATTGCTGGCTTCGATCATGATTCTGCTTGCTATATGGTATGCATTCATTATCTGCAATAAACATATTTTAATCTTGCTAGACCGACTCATAACTGCCTTAAGAACTGAAGATACAACACTTCTTGACCTTAACAAACCCAAATGGGAAGCAGCTCATGGCATCTTCCCTTGAGATTTACCTGAAGCTGGAAAACCAGGAAGTCTGCTTATCCATAGAGATTTGAAAACAGATCTAATATGTGTATCTTCTTTTTGTTCAGCTCACAACAGAAGTGAGTGCAGAACCTCAGATTCAATAAGGAGAATTTCAATGAAAAAAAAGCTTTTGATTAAAACAATTTTGAAAACAAGCTCTGAGTCTAAAATAGGAATGTTGGGATGCAGAAGACATACTTGTCAATGAAATATTCATATTCTGAAAACAATTCTCCCTGAAAAAGAATCAAATTAACTAGATATTTACACTCAAGCTTCCTCAGCATTACAAGAATGACACTTAAAACCTTGTAGAGAATATTCTTTATGGCATTTTTAAGGATCCAGCTTCTCCCATCATGGAGAAACTCAATTAGTCAGAACAAAGAATAATAATTCAACAAATAATCTCATCTTGTTTGACGTTTCTTAGTTACATGAACCTGAGATAACTGGGGGACACAGAAAGGTTTCTTAAATAAGACTATTTCTCTAAGGTTTCAGGTAAGACATTTTTTCTAGTTTTATTTGTAGATGCCAAGAACTTGGGACTATATGCTCTGTTGCTGAACCACCACTGATTATGTTAGTCAAGCAATATTGGCAGCAGCATTCTCACAAGCCATGTCAACTGTGACCATAAAACAACTGTCTATTAATCTGCAATGAATTCAGAGTCCTAAATCCTATTCTGTAATCTGTGAAATGGCTCAGTGTGTGAAGGACAATCAGTTCAGTTGAAGATAATATAGAAAAGTATACACAGTCTAGATTAACATTTAATTTTTGCAGCATGGCACTGAATGGATAATGTTGCATATATTCTGTATTTTGCCAGATACAGAACTGTGCTCAATTCATGTTGCTTTCATGTGTTTAGCAAATCAGTCAGAATAGAAAGGGAATTTAACTATTACCTTATTTATCTGACATACTCATGTATACTTTAGCTTTTAATTCCTAGCCATAACTTCTGCTGGAGCATCTATTAATGTTAGGACTTTAAAATGCACACATATGCAACCTAATTTTTTAAATTTTAGATACATAGTTTTCTTCAGAATTTCAGATCACCCACAAGCTATAGATTCTGGTTGACAGCCATAGTTTTATTCCATAACCTGTTTTATTTTATTTTTCTTATCACATTCTAGTATTTATACAATGATTTACATTTTTGCAATTATAAAAGATTCGAACTAGTGTTTTATATACCTTATATCAGGAATCCCCAACCACCAGGCCGCAGCCAGCCACTGGGCTGCAACCCGTTTAGAACTGGGCCGCGGAAGCAGCAGTCTTGTGCATGTGTGCTCAGCTTCACTTACACATGCAGTAGGTGGGCGAGCACATGCACATGCACCCCCATTTGTATGACTGGCCGGTGCACTTGCCTGCCACTTGCGCAAATGGAACTGCATGTACACACTTACCCCACTGCTCATGAAAACCATTTCCTCTGCCTCTCCCCTCCCTCATGCAAAATTTGTAACCTTGTTGCCTGTATCACAAGTTATGTGAACATATTCATATGCACTTCCCTTAATAAGTACATATGGAAGTGGTTTCCAGTCTTTTATGAGAGAGAAACAGCATATTTGGAAATCACATATTCAGGAATAACTTCAGGGTGATCCGTGAACTGTAAGTAAATACGTGAGAACTTCTTAATTGTATTGTGATATCAAATCTTCAACCTAGTATCCTACATGGACTTTGCAATCAAGCCATAAGTTAGGATTTTCCTTATCGTGAGATACAAATACATATCAACCTGTATTTTGCGGAAATCAGCCATATGTCTGATATGTCTGTGAACTACAGCAACGCCATGCTGTGCTTCATATGAACTTATCAGCTAACAGATTACATAAGGTTGTTTTTCTGTTCCCTGTCTTGTTCTGATAATAGAACAGGGGAAGGGGTGTAAGTCAAATGGTCAAAATGACCAGAACAATGTTTGGAAGTAAACAAATTGGAAATATCCTATATTTCTATCAGGGGAATATCAGGGAACTTGGCTTAGCTACACATATGTTACACAAATTGTATCTGTAATCATGAAAGATAACCAAGTGGGTTTATCCAGGAAATCAGGAAGAAGGGGATTCCCATTTCATTTCATTCTTTATAAAGCCAGTCTGTAACCTCAGCCTCTCGCCCCATAGGCTCTGATTCAAACCATGGCCTATGAGTCCCTTTTGCAAAAGTAATAAATAGCTGCATTTTACCTGTTCTGTCACATGTCACTATTTTCATCTGAGCTTAACCTCATATTATGAATAAAGCTTATAACAGTATATATTGCATGGGTCATCTAATGATCCTTTTCCCCATGGGGGAGGTAAAGCACATTAGAGGTCACAACAGTGACTACAGTATATTTTTCCTTATTGAAGAAGCAGGGCATATCTTCTAATGCAGTTTCATTAATTAATTGATGAAATGAGGTGGATAAATTTCCCTTTGTTGTCCCCACTCAGATCAAACTCAGGTGATGATCCAAAATTTTGCTACAACTCACATACCACAAGGAGGATGGGAGCAGGTGAATTGGAAGTAACCTTGCTATGATCTCTGCAAAAAGAGAAAAGAAAGGAGGCAGAACTGACTTTCGCCATCTGAAGCTGTATCCTGCTTTTCTCATTGAAGAGATGAAAAGAGTGTATAAAAACCCAAGAGTGGCTCCTGGCTTTGGGAAGGAGGTTGCTAAGAGTCCCAGAAACCAACTGAGCCAGATCTTTGGCTGCTCTATCTTATAAATATGATACTTATGCATATTGATTCTTTATGTGTATGGAAAGCAAAACATTTCTATACAAAGGTTATACACTTCTGTCATCTAGAAATTTCATCATGTATTAATGTTTTAATTTTTAAATAGGAACCTGTGGGCTTTACTGAGGAGCTATCATAACTCTGCCACAAAATTCAAGTTTCCAAAATAATTTATAATTTTAGTTTCAGAAAGATACATTGCTTGTAAAATCAGGTACTCAAAAAAGTCAGGTTCCAATTTGGCAATTTAGTACGTTGACAGAATTTCCACTGACCTCCAGAACAGCTTAGCTGAACAAAAGCTGCTGGTTTGCGTCTCCACTTCACCACTGCAGCTCAGTAGGGAGTATTTTAATTCAGCGTCTCCTTTGCTAATTGAACTAACAGAAACTCATAATGAGGGTTAGGCGAGATGAGTGTCGTATACAAGAACACTATACATTTTTTAAAGAGGACTACATTTTGAAATCCCATCGACCTGAAGTTCTCCACACACACACATCCTCCACACCCCTTTACTCAAAACAGTAATCATTCTTCCATCCCCTTTGAATGCTATTAAATAGGGCATGGCAGTGGGGCTGAGCTTTTCCATCTTTTCAGAATTCCAAAATGATCCTGATTGACACATCATGTTATGGCACTATATTATCCTCCTTTCTAGTACTAATTTCATGCACCAGATCACAGGGTGAGCCCGGGCTCTGTGGTTGCTCAGTATGCTAGGTCAAGGTGGCAGAATTTAATCTAGGAAAGCTCACCCAATCAAGGCAAACCAGCTGCTGTGTCTCAGTAAATCAGATAACAGTAAGAGATCTAAAGAGGGAAAGAGACAAGAAGCCAGTGAGACTGTTCTATGTGCTTAAGCCCACACCACCAATTCTGAAGTACCCTGATAATGCAGCAATATTAAAACATAATGAAAGCCAGTTGATCCTATCATTTTCTGGGTTCCTTTTTCTTATTATGGCTTCCCTCCTTCTGTGTTTTTTTAAAACAGGCATACACAGATTGCTTGTAAGGACATGACAGGAACTGGAAGGAAGTTCAAATTCAGGTCAGCAAGCATTGCAAAAGAACTAAGGCTTCTATATATTTGACTCAAATTAGAAGAACATTAAAAATCAGTGTACTGTGATGCAAAATCACAGATTGGAGCAGATACAGAAGCAATATGTAGAGAAAAGCACTGGATGCTATGTTTCATAGCTGGGAAATTTCTGAAAACTGGCAGAAGCTTGGGGAATGAAAAGTTAGAAGGACAGTTTGCCTCTTTTTTATTTTTATTTGGAGGAATCATATGAGCTATAAAATATTGTACTTTGTACTGTACATTAAAAATGTATGTGAAGTTTAGCATTTTTACTTCTTTTAAGAATGACTAATTTGGTTGCTATAAAAGAGTATTAGAAAGTAGTACATCCACGCTTAGTTTCTCTGTTTTCTCATATTTAAGAACAAAACTAAAAGTTCTTAACCGTATCACATGCAGTGGACTGGTATTCATTTATAAAGAAGAAATGTTCAAAGAAATCTATGCCTTTCACACTATAATTAAAATGTTATCATCATTAATTAATGTATTATTTTAAAATGAATCAGATATTTCTTTACATCAAGAGAAAATATATCTACTTAGTCAGAGGACAACTAATGTTACATGCAAAGTCATAAACACCATAAATGGCAAATGATAATAAAATCTCAACATTCAAAATCAAATATCTAACTACATTGCCCAAGAATGTCAGAAAGTCAGTATGATATAGCAGGAGACTGTTGAAAATTTTCAAAGTTACATAGAGGAGTATTTTAAAAAAGAAAAGACTACTAGTAAGTTAATTTGGAAGAATATGCCCTGAAACTCTGGATTGTTTTATCATGAAGGCTGACATTTTGGAGATATAACTCTGACACATTAGGGAAAAAATGCTAGCTATAAAAATGGCATTTAATGCTGTTCATATTTGTTACGAGTCAGTTAATGATGAGAAATTTAAGAACATAGCTGTCAGTCTGCCCTTCAGTCATACAGAGAATGCCAACTATATATCCCCAGTAGCAATAGCACACCAAATCCTTTCAGAGTAATTTATTCCAAGTCTTAATGTCAGACATTAAAGTTTCTAAGACTGAAGTGTTGCATCCACTTATCTAGGAATAAGCTACATTGAATTCAAAGAGCTTTACTTTTGAGGAAGCATGTCTAGAATTCGGCTAAAAGAAGCATTATGATTATAGTATGTGAGTGTAAAATAATATTTCCCTGGAAATTGGCGCTATGTGTGATAAATCTATCCTTCCATTCACCTAAAAAGCCTCTTAAACTATACATAAAATAATGCACTGCCTATTTTCTATCTATTTTTCTATCTGTTATGTTTGAATGGAAAAGATGATAAAATGAACCAGTCTGCCTTTTCTCACTTGAAATGGCACTGCGACTTTAGATACAATTTTGCAAATGCTAAATTTTCAATGTGCTGATGGTCACATTTACCTCTTTGTACATCATTTGGGAGAGTTAAGTATGTCAGAGCACAAATACTGCATTGTCCCATCTCACATAGCATGTTTCTTATCAAATACCACCAAACTGTTATCAGAAAGGGTTTTTTGACCAACCAGTAAGTCATGCTACATTTTCCTGGGATACAGATTTCCTGGGCAACATCTTGTCATGTCAGTTTTCCACGTTCTTCTTATCATTTGTTCTAAATGGGGGGGGGGGGAGGACACATTAAGGAAGACAAAATTGGTTGTTTAAGGAGCTCTTTATTTAAAAGCACTGCTGCCATTCAATTTGTCTTCCACAACATAGAATGCATTCTTTTTATGCTGCTTGATTGAAAAAAAACCCTCTTTCTCCTGCATGTGAAAAAAAGAATGTTGAGGATGAATTATAGCAGCTCATGATAGATAAATGGATAGACAGTGTCCCTTCCAGAAACTTAGATACAATTTATTTAATTTTATTCTACAGTTTATGACCAAAGTCATACTGAAAAACAGGAAAAAAAATGTAGATAGCCCAAAGTTACAGGCATCCATAGAGAGGTATTATAATCACCTAAATTGATAAACAATTGAACATCCCATTACTTCAACTCATATCAAGCTCTTCCAGGTGACAGCCCCACTCCCACCCTGAAGAGTTTAATCAATTGGAAGAGACATATAACTAAGACATAGGTGCTTATAGTAATAATCCCAAGAATCCTGTCCACTTCCCTCTGAACTAATATGATCAAAGTGACATCTCTGTTGTTGATTCTGTAGCAATGAAATTGGAAAGATCTGTCTAAACATTTAAAGACACTTACGTTTAAATATTTGGTCAATTCTAAATCAACACTAAAAAACAATCTTTATTCTAATTTCTAACCTAAATACAAATTGGCTACATTTGATTCCTATTAAAAGCAGCTGGCTTGAATGACATCTTCAAATAAGATAGCCACCTTCATTCTGGACATGTACATTGTCTGGATAGAGTTCCACAATTTTGTCGGTAATTTGTAAAAATAAAAATCCAGTCAAATTTGACTGGTATCCTAAATATTAACAATCCCCACACCTGAATTTTATCAGTAATACCTTGACTGGCAAGAAAACATAAGAATTTTACGGAGATTTCTGATATGACAAATTTGACAACATAAAATTCAGGTATAGAAGGGAGAAAGAAGTCATCAGGCTGATAACTATAGACAGGTATCCTCAGAAAAGTAAGTATCCTGAACCTCATGACACATCTAAACACCTACATAAACATAAAGAAAAAAATTGATCATGCAAGAACCTACACTATAAGATATTTTTTTATCCTTAAGGGCATAATTATCTATTATCTGTAATTGTTATGGCAATAGTGTACTCCATGCTGTTACAATAAACAAATAAATAGATGCAATGACATAAAACTATCATCATAACATTTGATTCATTAGTCCATATATTGTAGTACTAGAGTTCTAGTGAAGTTATAATGCTGAATAGTTTCTAATAGATCTGCAATGAGATAGAGAAAAAAAATTGCTATTTTCTATCATACCATAGGCACAATGTCAAGAATTGGTATTGCCCATAGTTACAACATTAAAGTTATGTGAAGGGTTATGGTTACAGCTTTAGAAAATAGAGTCAAATAATTAGAGGGAACCAAACCAATAATGTATCCAGGATGTTTTGGATTGATTTCACTCCAGGGATCATCCAACTGCACCACTGACAACAGAATATATCTCATTGTATTCATAGCAATGCCTACATTGGTATAAAAGGAAAACACTACTTTTACACTGGTAAAGCTGAGGATGATTAAGGGTATCTCAGGTATGGTTTTGGGATCAAACAACAGATAAAAGAGGTTTCCAGGTCATGTTTCTGCCACAGTTAGATGCAAGTAATAAATCAGTGATGGAAACCAGGATTAGAAACTGAACACCTCTGTGGTCACATTATATTTTAATCTTATAGCACAAAAATGCAGCTTAGGATCTCTTCATAACAAGGCAAAGAGCAAAACTGATATCACTTTGGTCATTCTTTTCTGTTGATGCAACTGTTGTCACCTCAATAAATGTCTCATTTGACTCTAATTTATTCAGCTTAATAAACTCAATGATCTTTTACAAAGTGAATATCCAACTATAGCATTCACAATGAAAGATAATTTCCTCATTTGGGTGAGACTGTGGCTTCACTATATGGTTTTCCCTTCATTGCAATTGGAGGGCTTCTTCCCTCATCTTTCTCTGAAGAAAGAATAAAATACTTTCTTGTAAATTTGTTCTCTCTACCCTTCAAGCTAAAACAACGAGCCTGCATTCATATTTAGGTTTATAGCATTAATATCTCTCTCACTGAAGCAAACTATTAATCACTCTTGCAAGTATTTTGCTATTTGTTTAGCACTTAATATTGACTTTGCAAAGAACCAAGTATATAAAAAGTCCACTGAATGGTGGAAGATTTGGGTCTTCACAGAATTTTGGAAGGCTAAAAGGGGAATCCTTCAGATTTCAAGTGGGAGGCTGTTCCAAAAAGTTAGGGTGAATACCAAAAAGTAACAGATTTAGATTGACACTTTCTAGCCACAAAAAATGCTAACATTTATGTTAGTCTTATTGAATGCTTTCCTGTTTCATAGCTCTGTTTTAGAATATATAATTATTGTCTCCTAGCTCAGGTCTATCATTGAGATGAAATTAAAAAGTCAAGTTAAGCTAGCTCAAATCCCTAAAGAAAAATCTGGATTTAAATCAAATAAATGCAACAATGGTTTGAAATAGGATTTTTTTTTCCGTTTGACATAACATTTTACTCCAGACATGTAATATGAATATCTTTGTTTATGTGAGCAACCTGATAAAATGCAACCAATGCCAGTTATTACCATTGAACTTTGTTCAGGTTTAGTTGCCAAGGTGGCAAGCAAATATAAACTATCTCAGTTTGCAACTAGAATATCATATATATAAATACACACACACACACACATTATACATGCACACACAATTGCGCTATATGGTACTCCAAGGATATTATATTAGAATACATTTTTTAAGTCTTCAAGTTGTAAAACAATTGTGATCTTCAGTGGTTTTGTTGTCAAGACAATGGGGTAGACTTTCTCTAATGAATCTTATTTAAGAAGCTTGATCGTGGCCTTACATGCTATCACCAACTTCACACCATTACATTAGTTCTTATTGTGAAAAAATAATTATCATCTATCTATTATCCAACTGCTATTATATCTAGATACATAAATAGATGTATGTGAATTTGGACTTCATTTAATTTGATTGCAATCACTGAACTCATTATCACTGAAACAGTGGTTGAATGCATCATTGTTGAGTAGAATTTTTCCATTTATATATCAGAGTAACAAATTTAACATATTAATCTATTATTTCTGACCTTTTTAGGAACGCCAAGCAACAATGAAAAAAGAAAGAAGTTGCTGTCCGCAAACAAGCAAACCAGCTGATCGAAGCAAGATGCAGAGAGCAAATTCTCTCACTATTGATGGTCAAGGCCTTCAGGTATGATTTGCTCTTGTCATTTTTAAGTATTTGTATAGTTACTATTAAAATGTTTTCTGCAGTTACAGAATTCAAGTTAAGCTTGGTCACAGGTTCAATCGCAGATAAAAACATGACATCTGTACACTGAGCAGTATCACATTATATAGTGAACATTCATCTTAACCTTCTAAAATACTTTCCTGTATTTGTACACAAATGGATTCTACATATATGAGAACTCTAATGAAAGTGTCAGTGATACATTTAATAATGTAAGTACTAATGTAAAGAATGGCTGGCTTTTGTGCCTATAATATTTTGCCATATGTCAAATTATAACACTACTTATAAATTCACATTATTCTCCTGTACTTCAAAGAACAAAATAACCTCCAGGTGTCTCCATGGATTTTTTGTTAGAATGAAAAAAATACAGACTGCTAACATTTTTTTATAATACTTTATAAATGGTACACAGTGAAACAGATCTGGCAGATTCTACAGTTCTTTTTCTAGGAATGCCATCTGCATATGACTTTCATGCCTGCTTTTCAAAATTCCTAGAACATCTTGCTTTCAACTTATTAAACTATAACATATTACCACTAATAAGGTAAATTATTTAATGGATGTCATTCACAGCTGTACTGTATTAGCATGTACATTCTGATCAATTACTTTATTCTAGCTGTTGCCTTAGTTTTTGAAGATTTGATAAAAATACGTCCTCAAATAATATATGAGTTACATTAGAATATAAAATGTGTCCTGTTGAATTACACCAAATAAAACGTAGTTTAGGTCAAAGTTCTTTATTCTGTGTCACATGGAATAAACAGGTATATTCAGGAAGCTTGCAGGCATGGACAGCAAAGGCAATAGTCTTCTGTTTTTTCTTAATATTTTTTATGGTCTTAGAGTCAGAAAACACAGTATACAACAAACATGTGTACTATATATGTACAGAAACATATACACCTAAAATCTATAAGGTAAAGGTAAAGGTTCCCCCCTCCCCCACACACAACATGCATGCTAGTTGTAGCCAACCCTAGGGCTGGTGTTCATCTCTGTTTCAAAGCCAAAGAGCCAGAGCTGTCCCAAGACATCCCTGTGGTCATGTGGCCAGCATGACTAGATGCCAAAGGCGCACAGAGTGCTGTTACCTTCCCACTGAAGTGGTCCCTATTTTTCTATTTGCATTTTACATGCTTTCAGATATGAATAATAAGTACATTTAAAATGCAAAACTAAACAAAGCAACAATAACAAAAAATACAAATAATGGTGATTGCCAAGATTATATTATTCTTTTGTCTATGAATGAATAAACCAAATATAGGCACTTAGATCAATCTGAGATTGTATGTCAGAATCCTAGTCAGACAAAGAAGCAACAGTTAAGCTTTGTAAAAATGAGTGCCCATGTATAAAGAGCAAGAGAATTGTTGTTGTGCAGGAATTATTGAGAGCTATTCCCATATGGGTATAAGGCCTCACAGAATTGGGAAGTGTAAGCTATGTCTTAACTTGATCAAGGCATAGTCTTGGAAAATTGGAATGGAGGAAAAATTGAAAGATGACATGTACCCATTTGAAAAAAATTCCACCAATTGTGCAAATTACGAAAATTAGATTGTTTTGGACATCAGCATCTGTATCAAAATACCAGATTGCTTCCAAGTCTAATTCAAGATGCTGGTTTTGACTTTTAAGCCATTCATGGTATGGGACTGGGCTATTTGAGGGACTGCCTCTCCATGATTATATCTATTTGTTTTTCCTGAGCACCGTGCTGTGTGTCCTGTAAGCTAGAGTATTTACTCTTGGCAGACCCCCGGAGATATCCTTTCTCTGCTATAATGCTAGGAAACGTTCTTCTCCTGGAAGTGATGTTAGCCCCATCCCTTTCAACGTTCTTGAAGACATCCAAGATTTCATTATGTCCCAGGGAACAGGGCCAAACTTGCAGGTCTGCCAATATCATCCTACCTTACTCCCATAGTTTTTAATCGCTTTTATAATTTTTTAAAAAAAGATGATTGTTTTTATACTTTTTCTTTTAAAATAATTGTTGTATACCACCTCAAGTCACACTTTTGTGAAAGTCATACAAATATGATAAATAAATAAATAATCATCTAAATAAATATACAAATTTCTTGTATTTGAGACATACTGAGCATGATTCAGATGTTGGTTGACAGACCAATAAGATTAATAACTGTTAATAATTTTGAGTTTCTTCAAAAGCATATAATTTGATGGCTAGCACTTAGCTAATACCAGCAAATTCCATAGTTTAAATTTGTGCTATGTGAAGGACTTTTATCAGTTCTAAATCTTCCAATATTCAACCTTAATTGAAGATTCTAAGGAAGATAGACAAAAACTTGCCAGTTGTGACCTTCCTAGCTGGCAAGCAGAATCAATGAGGGAAGCATTCACAACTTCATGATTAGTTTAATGGTTGCAAAAAAGGTGGTAAAATCCAGCACAACTCATTAAATGAGCACATTGTTTTGTGACAGATGTTCCGTTCCAAAGTGTGGTTGCAAGTCAAGGACTATCAAGGCATATGAACGATCCTCAATACAAATAAGCAGTTAACAACCAGAACAAAATCTTCGAGAAAGACTGTATATATGGGATTCCTGGATAATCTATATTCCAACAGAAAAAAAAATATATCATAGTATAGATGCTGGAATAGCCTCATTGCAACAAGTAAAAAATATAAGTTTTTTTTTAAAGAAGTGCTTTGATTAAGCAGGAAAGAAAAAGAAAAAGGAGAAAGGAAAAACAAAAAAAGAAAACAAAATAACAACAACAATACACACAGATACAAAGATTTTATAACGGCACATAATCTGTTTATGTTTTTATACAACTATTTTAATAAAGGATAATATTATTACATATGAATCTTGATTTGTGTTTTGGAATATATGCCACTGTTTAAATTATTTGATGTATTTAAATTACTTTAATTTTGCTTAGAGAACTTGTAATAAATTGAGATCTTCTGCCTAGTTCCCATCACATATAAAAAACACATAACTTTCTATTCAGCTATTTTGGTAATATATTTTTTTCTAACAGTATTCACTATGGAAGGAATATCTTATCCATAAAGCTTTTTGCTACTAAAAATATTAAAAAGCATAGTCATAAATGACTACATATCAACTCAGTGGCAGAGAGGATCACTTCTTAGGTGCAACTGTTATTAATCATAGTTAAGCACATTCATCTTATTTCTTTCCAGCTTAACCAGCATAATGATCAGGATTATTATTTCTAATTAGAGGAAGTAATATATCATGTATAAGCTTAAGATAAGTCTCATTAATTAACCTGAACCCATAGAGAGTTTTAAGAGATAGTCAATCTTTGTCACAATGAGTACCACTGGTTTTAGCTTCATTCACAGGAATAAACAATCCTGGAATTAAACTAAATAAATAACATTGATTACATTTCTAAATCTATATATATAAAAAATTAGCCCCGTTTGTGTCTGGTAAGTGATCCCGGAAAGTACTGAACCGATTGGGTTCAGACTTTCCGGGATGGTCGGCACAGCCTCTGAGCTGGTTCCGGCCGCTGACTTACCTTTCCATGTGCC
>JANHFO010002775.1:101871-114934 GCA_032468095.1 Pareas carinatus | reverse complement strand
TTAAGAATACTGTGATTTCAATATCTGCCAACATTTAAGAATCATAGTCAGGGCCATGTAAATTTAAATATATCTCAAATAGAACAATGCACAATATGGTTTTGATCCTTCCTGTTTCTTCTAAGCTAGCATTCTCTCTCTCAAACTGAGAAAAGATACGGTCAATTTGATCAAAATCAGTATTCAAATAACAATATTTTTTATTGTATTTGCACTGAGAAGGAGAGAACATTTTACAATCGTGTTCCAGGAAAGATTTTGAGGGCCACATTCCAGGTTTGACAGAGCTAAAATTAAAATGCATAGAACAAGGGGAAGAAAAGGAAATGGCCATATAGTAAATATAGTAAAGTCATTATGTATAAACCTTTCTCCTGAGGCCCCAAACTGAGATGTGAGGAAATTGACTGAAATTAACAATAACAGGCTACTTTTTGTCCTTTACCAGTTGTAAAAATCACCCTTATAGCAATGAGGAAGATTAAATCCTCCATAGATAAAAGGTGAACATTCCCTAGACAATGTTAGCTGGTAAAGGCAACAGCCTGGAAGGAATAGTGTGGAGCAACAAAATGTAAGATATTGATTTCAGCTACTGGCGCTTCATTGCAGAACACTTTGATAAACCGTGGCCTTAAGCAATTCCTGAAAGAGTAAATAGGAGATCTGCAGTAGCTGGACAATTCTTTTGCATGCATCATGCTGGAAAGCCTTAAAGCAGTTGTCAAAATTTGAGGATATGGCTGCTTCATTGTTTGGAGGAAAAATATTTCACTTGCACCTTTATGCTTGATTTGAAGGCAATGCCTATCAGATTTCTAAAAGAAGATGCAAAAATGGCTTATTAAGACACCTTTCACAGTCTGTCAAATTGGTTGGGATCAGCTTTTCTTCCTGTCTTGGTTAATGTAGTCAATTTATGTGAAAGTGGCCTATCGTAAAATTAAGAATTAGAATTATTTGGGGATGGGTAGATGTTCCCAATAGTCAAATATGGAAACTACCAGCAAAATGCAGATTGGTATTGGATGGAGCAAGACAAGTATATTTGTAGTCCCATTCTTTGTCTTTGCTTCCCACCTCTTACAGAAATTGGGAGAAGGAATAAATAAGAGAAGACAAATGGCTTAGCTCCTAACAGCTCAGAAAACAGATTAAAATTGACAGAGTTACCTGTGATAGTGTTGATAGTTGAAAATCTTAAGGCATGTTTAACACAACAGTTTTCATAGCAGCAATCATGAAATGTGAAAGTAGGTTTTTATTTTTACCTGTGTCTCTTAGTAGTTTCTCTACTCCGTTATCTATTCTTCAGGAATCCATCTTTAGAGAGGATCTTGCTATTTACCAAAGGCCTTCCCTGTGAAATGGAATGGAAGAGCCTACAACTATCTCTCTTTCACAGTCATAATTTCTCCTGACAAACACATTGTGGTAAAGTTAATCAGGGAAGAAATAGTGAATACTACCATATTACATCGATTATAAGATGCGAGTCTTTTTGTATTTTGGTATTCATGGTGCATCTTATATTTGATGGCACCAGGAGGGGGCAGACTTCTCAAACTTGTCATTTCTAACTTAGAAAAATAAGGCTACGCCTTATGATCAATGGCATCTTAAAATCAATGTAATACAGCATTTGTTCCTTCTGTACAATAGTACCATCAAGTGACTATTCTGAGACAAAAGGAAAAGGTCATACTTACCAGAATGAGCAAACAGCACCCACAGTTTGAAATAAATAAGATTACCCTGCAGAGGGAAGAGGGCTATCTTACTGTAGCACAGCCTCCATGCAGTCAATTTTGTGAAATCAGAAATAAACCAATTAGCTTTATAGAGTCTGGCTATCAGTGGATTAATTAGAATGTAAAAAAGGTGCTTTGAAATATGTAGAAAAGCAATACATATGAAGTATCTTATTAAAATAGCTGCATTTTTCCTTGTACTTACTCATTTTATACTATCATTGTCTTGGAGGTGGAATGATCAACCTGTCTCTAAATCAAAATTCATATGAATATTATCTATGACAATTCCCTTCATAGCATGAGCTGGGATTTATTCTAAGTAATCCATTTCAGTCTCTTGTGTACAGTGTTGCTGTTGTTTTGCCCAGTGAATTATTATGTCTTCCTCAATATAGTGGTTAGAATGCAGTATTGCAGGCTAACTGTACACAGTATTGCAGGCTAACTCTGATTGGCTGAAGTTGGTTGGCTCAGCCTTCTATCTTTCTGAGGTTGATAAATTGAGGATCCAATTGCTGGGGACAATATGCTGACTCTGTAAACAGCTTACAGAGGTCTGTAAAACACAATGAAGTGGGATATAAATCCAACTGCTATTCCTATTGTTGGATCGTGGGTAACCAGGAACGAGACGGAGACACACTCTGCTTGATGGCTTTATTAATGCTGGTGGTCAGTTAGAGGAATGGCGCTCGGCGGCCGCGCTGTCCCTTAAGTACCCCCGCAGAAATGGCAGCCTGCCAATCTCTGCGCGGGCATTTCCCGCGCTTGCGAATGCCCTCCCCTGGACACAACACCTATTACTAAATTTGCTTTTCATTCAAATAGATTTAAAGCAGTATTGATGATTATTGTGTTCTCTTCGCAGTTACTCACATCCTTATCACCTCTTGTCTGGACTATGGTAATGCACTCTACATGGGGATTTCTTTGAAGAGTATCTAGAAGCTTTGGTTAGATCAGAATGCAGTGGACTAAACAGTTTTGGGCAAGCCTAGACAAGGTCACAGTTATCACCTTTAAAACCCTACATAGCCTGAATCCAGATTATTTGAAGGATTACCTCCATTCTCAATTATAACTAACCAATCAGCAGGACAGGAAGGCAGAGTATATTAGATATATACATCTGGTGGGGCTACAAAAAAGAGCCTTCTCAGTGATGGCTCCTTCTCAATGGAACACCTTCCTCCCCACCCCCACCCTTCACAGTTGGCTCCCACTCTGTTGCTTTTCTGAAATTGGTTAAAAATACATTTTTGTCAGCAGGTCTAGGGACAACAAATGGAAATGGAGCCAATTAAGTGGCTGATTTGTGTTGCTGCTGCGGGTATGTGTGTGTCTTAGGTAGCGGAGTTTTAAATGTTATATGCTACATGAAATCACTTATGTGCAAATTGGACAGCTATATAAGTTGGTTTAATCACAGTTTGACAATTGTAGCTTGTATGTAAGTATAGAGTGTGAGTAACCACCAGAGTAAATTCCTTGAAAATGTAAGTAAACACCAGAGACAAATTCCTTGAGTGTCCAGACACACTTGGCCAATAAAGAATAAATAAATAAATAAATAAATTCTAATTCTAAATTCTCAATAAATTTTCTGAAAGTATGAGAAAACAACATGACTTATTAGCAAATAAATGTTAAGTTCCTTTCTCTGGAAGAAAAAAGTAGCTAAGGATAAATTTTTAATGAATTTAGTTGTAATCTGTAAAAGAATTGAGATCTGTGATGTAGCTATATTCTACAATACAAGTTGTTCACAGGTTTTACAAGTATTTGCAAAACTTGTTTAACTGGATGCAACAACAAGCAGAAAAACAAATTGCTCACCCATGGAAATGCTTTTATCAGTTTATTTTCTGCAATCATATTTGGTATGCGTTGTTTTTTTCTTGCAAGGGAATGTGAAAAAAATGACATTAGTCACATATATATAAATCCCATTTTCTATAGCATAAATCAGTCCTCCTTGACCTAGTTTTATCCAGATGCATTGGGACTGCAACTTTTAGAATTTCCAAGTAACATTATTAACCCACCAGCTAGGAATTAGAAGGGTTAAAATCTCCATTATTTGGAGATCTCTAAGCTAAGGAAAATTGCCCTGTAGAATACAATAATTGGTCTCTTGCTATTCTGCTTCAGGTTTCACTCACACATACTCAAGCATGGTTACTATGAAAATTAGCAAATTTACTTCAAGACTAAAGAGATAGAAATGTAAATAAAACAGAAACTTGCCCCAAGACTTGGATTTTAATAAGAGCATTGAGAAGAATAGCCCAAATCCAATCCAGTTTACAAGAGTCAGGTCAGTGCTGTCAGTTAGTTAGTGGTCAGAGGTCCAAGTTCGTACACAAACAGAATTCACAGGAAAGTCACACAATGGAGATTATTTCTAGCCAAGGGAACATGGATCAGAACTACTTCTTAAATCAGGATGCAATCAGTTATCACCCCCCAAAAGATTTATTCCCTTGTTAAGTGGCTTTATGGAACATCTCTGTTCTCTACTCATCATGTGCGGGAGCTGGAAGGAATTAAGTTATCCTCATCTGAAACCTGGTAAGTGCTGATTCCAACACTCTTTGTCCCTCCAATCCCAATGCATGAGGCAAAAATTAGTTTTTTAACACCTTATGGAAGGTTAATACAGTGAGAAGAGGATTTTGGCAGGGCAGATGGGCAGAGACTCTGATTTAAAATCTTGGTAAAATCTTGGTAAATCAGAGTTGCAAAAACCACAAACTGGAGAGAAAGAAAAGTAAGTTTGACATCTTTAAGATAACTTTGTATAGCCTAATCATTTCAGAAGTCATCACTCCCTTATTATATTCATTATAGGCAATATAAATTTTATGTAGTGGGCAGAAGGCAGAGACAAGGCTTGAGTTAACCAAAACAGGCTTTATTCAAAGGACAGCAAGGTGACTCGAACACAGACAGAAGATGTCATCAGAAGCTGCTTTGCAAGCTTCCCTTTTATACTTTCTGACAGATCACAGTTGTGACCAATCAGGAGCCTGAATTTGCCTGCTTCTTCCCAGTCCCTGGACAGAATTGATACTTTGCAAGATAGACTCATTCTTTGCAAGCAGTTCTTGTTGTGCAAGATGCAAGCCAATACACAACACCTCCCCCTCCCTAGCGAAAATGGACAAACAGCGATCTAATAGAGTCTTTCAGGCAACCGGGCAGTCTTCTTTCTTTTTCCGAATGGTGAAGTGCCACGGCACTGGCCCGGTCTACCAGAGACTTGTCTTTTTCACCAGGCAGACTCTGGTGGCTGTCAGGAAGCTGACCAGAGTCTCCTGCGCAGCTGGTCGACATGCCTGCACATCTGGCAGCCATCTGACAATGCCACCAGGTAGGACAGTGGTCCAGAGACCTTGGCAACCATGGCAACCTGAATGGTTCACGGCATAGTTTGTTGCCCAGACTCACTCACCCACAGCAAACTGGCAGGATCTCTGGCTTTGGTGATGTTGGCCGCAGCAGTTCTGTCCGGGTGAAGATGGTCCAGTTTGGTTATGAGCCGCTACCCCCATTGAGGTTCTGCTGGGCTTTTGCCCTTGAATGTGCATGGAATGGTCCTCTGGAAGAGGAGGAATTCTGCCAGGCAATGTTGCTAATCTCCATGGAATGACTGAGAGCCATGGCTCAAAATGTTCCCTCAATCTGGCCTTCAAATCCCAGTAGGGAATGGACGTGAGGGTGGCAGGGGCAAATAGGTTTTCTGCTATTTCAAACCTTGCAGTGCTCTGGATGAGTGGTGTCAAACTCATCTACCCTGCCCATCATTGCCATTGTACCTGTAGGTCTGGATCAGATGTCTCTGCCATTCGCAGCAGGCTTCTCTCTGACCACGGTGTGCTTACTGGGCTGGTAAGTGAGAACTGTCAGACAAGCAGGGGGAGGAATAATGTTCCTTCCAGGCAGTTGCCTCACCCCTGGAGCTTCTAATCCTTAACTGCTATATCCCACTTTTGTCGTCACTTTTATGTAGTGGGCAGAAGGCAGAGACGAGGCTTGAGTTAACCAAAATAGGCTTTATTCAAAGGACAGCAAGGTGACTCGAACACAGGCAGAAGATGTTATCAGAAGCTGCTTTGCAAGCTTGCAAGCTTCTCTTTTATACTTTCTGACAGGTCAAAGTTGTGGCCAACCAGGAGCCTGGATTTTCCCGCTTCTTCCCAGATTCTGGGCAGAATTGATACTTTGCAAGATAGACTCATTCTTTGCAAGCAGTTCTTGTTGTGCAAGATGCAAGCCAAAACACAGCAATAAAGTTGTTGGGGTTTTTATAATCTCATATAAGCTCATTCTTGCTTGATTTGCAAAGTGTGGATTTGGAAAGCTCTCCAGAAGTGTGGACTTTCTCTCCTACAATTATAGGCAATGACTATACTACCTTTGAATTTTGGGAGTTGGACTACATCCACCTAAAGTTGGGAGTGGCTGTGGTAGGCAATCTAACTTTCTGATCATTTGCCTTGTACTCTCATGTTCTTTCTCTGCTATTATTATTTCCTTTAATAGTATGAATATACGTATATGAATAATGTTACAGCATTAGGAAACCAGGCCGTTTTTAAATTACCTGAATGGGTAGGCTCTAGGAATTAATCTGAAAGAATAGATCAATTCAACAGGGTAATCTATCTGGTATTACCAGTTCTTCCCAGAAGGCATTAGGTAATCCGTTTAAGGTTTTTTGGAATCTTCCTTACACGACCAGAAGTTGCAATCATGAACTAGTCTTGACATGTTCAGTGTAAGAACTGGTTTATGGAAATATATTTTGGTGTCCTTTTATGGGAAACTTTGAAAGCAACAAGCTGAGCTTCCATGGAACTCTGGCTTTCTCCCTCCCAAACTCTGGGAGGGGCATAAAAATGATTTTACTTTACAGCATGCTGAGAAACAAAAGGTCAGGGTGGTTTCTCTCCCAAACAAGGTTTTGTGGTAATTCTTGGTAAAACAGAAGAATTATTTGTTTTGGCCACTAGGAAGTTGCATTCTCTCTAAAATGTTACTAAAGTCGTTTATGTTAAGAATTATTTGAAAAAGGTCTTACAAAGCCCTCTTTTGCTGAAAGCTGGATGGCCATTTTCAGAAATGTTGCATTTGCCTCCTACATTGAAGATCCTGTTTTCAATACAACTAAGTGACCTCTGAGTTCTTCCCCATCTATAAAATTCCATTTCTGTATGTAGGATATTTTAAGAGTGTAAAGAATCACTAATATAAGGAGAATATGCAGTCATACTGGAATCTACTAAGCAAAGCATTTGATTTGTGCAATGTTCCTCCCTATAGAGCCTGTGTTTGGGCAGTAGCTCCTCAATGAACTCTGGGAAAGAAAAACAGACTTTTCTCCTTCCAATGTCAGTTCCTGCTTATCAAGCTTCTCTGTAATATGTAATTAAGCAACTGGAAGCAGCAAAAGGCAAGAAAGAAAATCATATAAAAGATTACTACAGAGGAACTGTATCATTTTCGGCGGTATTGAAGCCCAGAATTGTTAAGGTAGTACAAGGGTCCCCAACCACTAGGTCATGGTCTGGTACCAGGCCATGGGCCCATTGGTAACTAGGCTCCGCAAGTGATAGGTAAGTGGGCAAACTCCATTTGCGCAAATGGGGCTTCATGCATAAGTGCATAGGCCCACCGCTTCTGCAAATGAAGTTTTACACATAACAACATTTGCCCACTGCTTGCATGAAACCAAGCCACCACCTGCCGGTCTGCAGTCCCGGAAAGGTTGGGAATCACTGCTGGAGCGAATACGGTACTTCTTACTTTCATATAATGTACCAATGTGCAAGAATTAGTTTCATCCATAGTTCAAGTGATTTGTCTTTACCACAACATTTTAGCATTATGTCATTATAAGGGAGACCTACCTCCAGAACCTCTCAACTTTTAACCAAATTTTCTCTCTTGAATCTGCTTAAAAATTCAATCATGACTAGGAACGTTTTGGAGAGGTAATACATCTCTTGTTTTTCTATAGAGATTCTAATAATAAATAACTTGCCAGGCACTGTTTTAATGATACAACTGTGCAGCATTTGCTCATGGAATGAGGAGAGTTCTTTGTGGACTGATGGTCAAACTCCAATTACTGGGAACCAGAATAAATTAATGATACTATTATTTATTTTGAGGATTTAAAGAAGCACGATACAATAGAAAATGGAAAATTATTTGCATTTGTATTAAATTACATGTGGATGAAAGATGGAGAAAAAAGAATTTAGGATCCCCAAAGAATGTATAATGCAGTGCTAATAAGGAATAGAACTCTTTTCATTAAATAGCCAAATCTGTATTGATCCGCAGATAAGTAATTTTTCCTTTACATTGAAAATTATGCCTGCCGTTTGATCTCAGTAGTTTGTGTAGAGACTACCTCTCCATCGACAGTCTCTTGCACAATTTTCTTCAGGTTTTGATTGATTGATTTGTGTTCTGGAAGAAATTTAGTCATGAATTAGTAGAGAAGCAGCATTATACAATTTATTTTGTAAATATGGTTGAAACTAAGCTACGGTGTGATGGAATTAACAGAACAGTTGTAGAAATTTAATACTGAAATGCAGATACAAACCTGAATGTCTGGAATAGATTGAAAATGCAACATGTCTGCATCTCACAATCATACTGTAGAATGCATGTAGTTGTGGGAGCCACTTAACACAATTGTGACCATGAATAGATTGCTAACGCTAATATAAAGATAATGCTATAAAAAGAACCCTGATGGATTGATGAAAAGACACATTGGTCAAGAAACATCCAGTTTCCACAGTGGTTTAATAGCTAACTCTAGGAATACTTTAATCTTGCAAGAATCTGTTAATATAACCTTACAATAAGGATAGAGCTAGTTTTCATTGTTGTGCTTCTAATTGAGCTACTCTAAAGGTTAACGTCAATCTTGCAAGTCTGAAAGTATTTCCCCCCTTTTTTTTCTTCTAATCTCCAGAAAACTAGGTAAGTTCTCTAGTCAGCAGTTCATCCTTCTGTCTTCCAAGTTCATTCCTACCTAATGTCACATTTGGCTTTCATCAACTGGTGTTTTACAGCTTGCTACTTTTGATCCTGAAATAGCTATATTCACCATGATAGGCAGCTATTGATAGCTTTAATCTTACATTAACGTACTAAACCTCCTCTAAAGCTGTCTGACACTTTTCCTACAAAAATAGAATCTATATTATATTTACCTCTGAGGCCTCTGCCATTCTTCCTGTGAAGTAATAAAAGCAATATCAGTAAAAGTGGTCTGTGCAAATCTGTTCAATGTTACTTTTAAGATTATTCAAATAACTTTTTTGCTTCAAATCCAAAGTACTGTAGAGCCGTAATTCCTGACCCTTAATAGCTGCATCAAACAACATGATCTTTTCCAGGCTGGAAATTGCTTCTATGCTATTTTTTAAATGAATGCTAATTCTAAAACTTTTCTCAATAAAAGAAATAGAAATCCCTTTTAAAAAAATAGATCAGATGTTATAGGAAGAAAGGTTTAAAACCTCATGAGAATTGTGTCATCATGCCAAAATCCGGTAACAGACCACTTGGGCAATTCTCTGGGAGTATGGTCATCATTACACAGGTGTCTGTGGTGGCACCAGGCATCAAAAAGAGTTGTGGTCCCTCAGAATGATTTTATCTGGATAGGAGAAGCATTGTCTACCTTTGTGTTTTGATCTGCAAATTGCTTTCACAATTGTTTCTTCACTAGCTTCAATCTATAGGCTATAGGTTTGTTCTTTCATCTTTCTGCCTGAGTCTGACTGTGTCTTACCCATCATCACCATCCAGAAGCTGGCGATAAGTAGAAATTTCCCTCTCCAGCCGTGTTTTTATTCCAAACAGGACCTTGTACTGATTATTTTGACACTTGATATCATGTCGAAACTTGCTGAGTTCTTCTTCACATTTTTTGATGAGGTTTTGGATACTTTGAAGTTGGAAAGCATAGCGAGCCTTGGTTTCTCCCAAATTGTTTTCTAGGGCAAATTTCTGAAAGAACAAAACATGCCAACAATGTTATGTTTTCAAACTGTCCTGCATTGATGAAATCAAGGAAAACACTTATTTACTGGATATGTGTAAATGAAAGCCTTTGTCTGTAAGCAGTTATTGAAATCATATATTTACATTTTGTCGATAAGTTGATTTGTGCGGAGTGAAGAGATATTTATTTTCCTCTTCCTATCCTGGCTTCCCTTCCTCTTTATTTAAATCTAAAAAGTAAAGTGCTTGAAGAAACAACTTGTCTTTTCAAACTGCCAGGTTAATTAGTGTTGATATGATTTAATCATTGTCTGATTGCACAATTTTTTTGCTTATGAAGAATGATTATCCTTATATATTTTTTCTAGTGATTATGGTGGCCTACAATTGCCCCAGGATAGTGTCTGAAATATTTTATCAGTCCCTTCATGACAGTTCAGTTTCTCAGGAGGGATTAATGTATAATAAAATTCAGTATTAAACAAGGAAGGAAAACTGAAGCTATAATCTGTAGTACCATGTACAGAGCTTACTTCCCCACTATTCAATCACCACCATATTCTATGCATTTAATTCAGAAAGGCAAATTCCTAGGTTTCTAGGATATCTCTTAAAGGGAGACTGAAACCTCAGAATAATTCTCTCTTTAAAATAATACAATTTTAAAAGGAATTGGGGCTCTTTAAAACTTTATACCCATTCAGTTATAAATTTTTTATAGCAGAAATCTGAATAGTAGGAGCATTTCAGTGAGACTTCTTCATGTCATGCCACAATGAAATGGCAGAGAAAGTAAAAAGTACACATCTTGGACTTTCTCGCTTCTTGGTCTACCAGACTGTCTCGCCTGTACTATGTTAGTCAAAGGTCTGTTTCAACAAGAATGAACAACCATGCTGCAGTTCCCACCCCACCCCCATTTGCAGAAATGCACCTCTGCTATGCTTTAGCCTTGGTGGATGGGGAGGGTGTCACTCAAAATAAGTTTCCCAGTAGGCAAGTTGTACACCTATTTTAGAACTTACATTTTTATAAGGATAAAAGTAATGCCACAAATCAGAATCTTGAGAGCTGTGAATTATCTATCCCTAGAGTGATACAGAGTCCCTGTCTTGATACCACAACATTGTATTATACAGTTAATTGTATAAAGAATAACAGAGTTGAAAGGGAGCTTGTAGGTAATTTAGTCCAACCCTCTGCTCAAGCAGGAAGCCCTATACCATCTCTGACCAGTGCTTGTCCAGTCTCTTCTTGAAAGGCTCCAGTGATAAAGCACTCACAACTTCTATTCTCCATGAAGGTGATGGATTAACTCTAAGAATACTATTGATAATTAACTGGTTGATTGATCACATTTATGTGACTGCCCATCTCACCAGAAGCCTATCAAGTGACAAGGCTATTTTATTTATTTATTTGCTACACTGATATTCTTCCTTACAGTTAGTAGAGCATACATAGTTCTCCCTCCTCTCTCTCTTTTCTTATAGTAGCAATCTTACTGAAGAAGATTAGGCTGAGAGATAATGACCAGCCAAAATCATCTAGTGAACTTCCATGGTAAATGGAGATGGATCTAGTCACCCTACCATATTGGCTGTCCATGTTCATAGGCATTGCATCTGTTTATATCAAATGCTGAGACAAATAGAGGAGGGATTTCATTTGCATGTGTTATTTCTGAACTTCTAAAGGCATCTGCTGGCTGTAACCTGATGGTCTTTGATGTGATTTCTCAAATCTGTTTTTACTTGCCTTGCATACCTTCTGGATATAAATGATCCAACTGAAGGCATTTATATGGATCCACCCAGGCAACTAAAATGCATTTTATTGAGAAATATCTGTTTGGTTTTTTTTTTCTTATCTACAGATTCTCAGGAAAATCAAACATAAATGCTTTATGAAAAACCAACGTATAATATGGATGGACAAATTACATTTACAGCAATGTTTACCAAAGTGGTACCTTCAAATATATTGGACTACAACTTCCATAATGGCCACTTCAGACAAATATTATGGGAGCTGTATTCAACATGTCTAGTAGATATCAGATGGACAAGTTGGAATTAGAAGATTAGACAAGAATAATTCTGTCTAAGGGTATCACCTTATTTAGTTCTGTGTGGAAATCAATTTCCAGGGTTTGCAGTGTGCGATTCAGCTCAGAGATTTCTTTTTGTGTGTTTTGTAGTTCTTCCTGGTTATGTTGTCCCTCTGGAGATTCATTTCCAATCTGTGTGAATGTAAAAGAAATATAAAATAAGTGAAGGAATTGTTTAAACCTAGCCAAAAATGAAATTCTCCACACAATTTTAGAACAAGACACTGAATGTGTAGTTTTTGTGCTATAAGTGATGGCAGCACTCCTACTGAGAAAGTCCATCAGTGGAGTTCCTACAAGATATCTTCTTTTAAATGAAAATGTGAGAATTCAGAGTGGTTGTCAACTGCCATAGAAATGGTTTGTACACCTCTGGGAACAATTTCAGTTATATAGGTCATAAGAACGTCATATTCCATCCATGAGGAATTTGCCTCAAATCTCTTGAAATAAATTTTGAAAACAAACTGTCTTTCAACAACTTCAAGGAGAACTTGGTAGTTAAAAGACAGGATAATTTCTCAGTAATATAATAGTCTTTACGCAATATATACATGAAATATGTGAAAACTGGACACAGGCAATATAAGTTAAAATATAGAGGAAGCTTTAAATGTTAGGAAGAGCAGATGTCATGTGGGAGGGCTTTCTTTTATATCAAGAGGTGGAGTTTCTTAGTTCTCCATATCTTATCAAATTTCTTGTGGATGTGAAACTATTGTACTTTGAGACCCACTCCCCTTGTAGATAACTACGATATCAAAATTACAACCCTGCAGGATTTCTCAATCTTGTTTTCTAAAAGAATACCTGTTGATGGAACCAAGAATCAAGACTTTGGTGATTTTTTTCAATTATTGCTTCATAATCCGCTCTTATCCCTGCCAAGATCTTGGATAAATCTTCTTGTGGAGTTTTGTTCACCTTCACATTTACTTTAAAGTCTTTCGATGAGCCATGTGCTTGCATATTCTGTATATGAAAAAATAAAGAAGGACCTCAGTAAAACCTCTTCAAAATATGAATGACAAAAGTATTCTGCTATCTTTTTTTTTTATAGAAATTTTTTTTATTAGACAATAATAAACAAAATTATAGCTTACAATATGTGGAGTTTTCAGTTATCAAGAAAAAAAAATATTTTATACTTTATATCAAAATTTCC
>JANHFO010002775.1:38838-48895 GCA_032468095.1 Pareas carinatus | reverse complement strand
GGCAAGTTTCTTCTGTCAGAGGATTCTCTTTCACTCAATTCTCTTTTCCTACCAAAATATTTAGGAATTTGTTAATTGTGGAGTCACGTGTTCATCCTGCTATTCCTTCTCATTAGGGTTTAATTATTGCTCTTTTCTTAGAAATGCCAGGTGCATCTCTGTAGGGATGTCCTAAACAAAGACTCTCCATTGCAAAGACTGAAAATGGTCAGGTCAACAGTCCATCACTGACCGTGTTACCTTCTTGCTCCTTTCACTTCCTCTCTATTTATCTTTTATCTCCAAGGCATATGAGATTGACAAATTGGAGTTGATGTTAAAAGCATAGTGAATGTGTGTGCAAAGCGGTCACACTTTAAAACCTAAGGGGAGTGTAGGATCCAGTAAGGTTTCTCATGTCTTTTGATTTTTCTCTTCTACATTCTCCCTGCTAACTATACATCAGATATTTCCTCCATGGATACGTGAAAGAAGATCCAGGTCATGGACTGAAAGGAAAGGACTCAAAGAACTTAGAAAGGAGCTGATTTCTGCCAATATGGACTATTAGTTCAGCTGAACAATGGTTTACAGCCCCACTCTACGAGGACTCGCTACATGTGCTTTACCGTTCCACCATATTCTCCACAAAAATGCTTTAAAGATTTCCCTTTGTAGTTTTTCTCCCATCAGTGCATTTTTCCTATCTGTCTTTCATTTCATTTATAAGTTCCTTAGATGCCATTTAAGAACAAAGTTTCAAGGAAGCTACCTAGATTTGCTGTTGGTCTACACAGTTCTGTCACTAGGACAAACTTTCATTCCTAAACACTAATCCTAATCCCCTTTATACCCTCACAAACAAGCACCCTGAAACCCCCAGACACATACAAATACACAGAACAACATACCACGGCAGTGTTGCAATACACATACCAAGAGATTTTATCATTAAATGTACTACATTTAATAAAAGAAAATGTGAAGTTGCTATAAAAAGTATTGTGAAGTTTCTCTATATATTTTATATCCCTGATGTAAAACAAGGAGAAATATTATGTATGTATGTATGTATGTATGTATGTATGTATGTATGTATGTATGTTCACAGAACATGCACTACTGTATTGGGGATGCTCCTATTTTGTATTGTATTTTGAAGTTTGAATGGCCTTTCTTTAAGGGCATATGGCCTTGTATTTTCCCACAAGGATAAACTAGCATTACTCCTTAATCTGAAATTCATACTCTATAGTTATTCCTATATGCAAACTGAGAAGTTCATACAGATGGACTCTGCTGATATAGATGATAAAGGACATGTGCAAAACTGATCCTGAGAAAGCTTTGGGAGAACAGTTTTACACTGGTTGGAATAAGGTGTTCCTTTAGATGTGAAAAAAGTACATGGCTTCAATCCTAAACAGATTGACCTAAAAATAGTAGTGAATTAAATATGCAGATTACTCAGCTGAATGCTTGCCATTGAGAAATTTTCTTTAAACTTGACTTTTAACATGCGCCGAGTAATTTCCCCTCTTCTTTAAAAAATTCATCAGAAACTTTGCAATTTTCTGATTCTGAGATATCCAAGTCTCCTTTACCCCTCTCCCCATTTTAATTATTTATAAATTCAACTCATATTTATTAATATTGGCCAAGGTTTTTTTAATGTTTTCTCTTGCAACAATAAATTATCTTACTTATGGATGCATTTTTAATTGCACTTTGCATAGATAGAGTGACAAAACTTAGGGAGTTTTCCTCTTAATCAAGAGCTGTATATGCTGGCCAAGCAAAGTTTCTTAATAACAGGAGTGAAGATTGAATTGCACGTTATATGTGTTTCAGACAGCCAAAAGAAAAGATGGAAGTGCTGGGCCCTGAGACTAGAAACTTAAGCTCAGACTTTCTTTCTTAGGAACTGATTTGGATCCAGTTGCCTTTCTGTGTGATGGGAAACGTTGTTCCTGAAGCCTCAGAAAGAAGTTACAGTATTGCATTGTCAGGTTGGAAAAACATACTTCAAATGGAAATTGGATTTGAGCCATGGAATATCAGTAGATGTGCCAGGGGAGTGATTTATATTTGCAAGTATCTTGCCAGCTCTATGTATCACTACAGATTTGGAACTGGAAGAAGCAGGTTTAGGCAAGTCCTGGGTGATTATGAAAAAAATTCCAAGAGATTTATTGGATGTGATTAATGGTTAATCCTAAACTGTATTTTATTGCTAGCCAGTTCTTCATTAAAGCTAATTCTATTGATTGGCATATTTTGAAACTAGTTAGGGATGTTATGACTGGATTCACACATCAGTTATTTATTGAAAAAAATACGGTTGCTTGGATATATCTACAGACTGAGCCATAAACCATCATTTACAAACCAGTCTTTGAGTTTTCAAAACACGCTAAGCAAAAATTGGCTCTTGATGGTTTTTTGGCACCAAAAGGTTTTTGCCAACTAAAGAGTATCACATTATGTTTATTTTTATTTTTTACTTATTTTGTTGTGTCTTGAGTCCCTCTACCCCCACCAAATGAATTAGGTTAGAATAATCAATTGATGGTTAAGAAACACCTCTGTAAACTTATTTAAGCATATCATAATCACAAGAATACTGCTCCAATTGCTGCAGCTGACAACAAAATATTTGCCCATGAGATTTTAACATTAGTGGTGGGCAAAAAAGAACAAAAGTCACAAAATCAAGCAACTTATTGAAAAAAATAAGTACCTAATAGATAAAACAGTCTATGTGCTAGTCTGTATGAGATAAATAAGGATAAATATGGTATAATATGACTAGATTGTGGGGTCAATAAGATGGAAAAATTGCCTTTCACAAGGTGGTTATGGAAAATGCATAGACCAGCTATAGAAGATAAGTGAAGAATCTTGAATCCCAACATCAGGAAGCAAATCCTGCCATTTCCATACTTGTTTGTAATGTCACAAAACATAATTTTTGAAATTAATATGCTTAAAAGTTGAGGATACGACTCCAACCTTTATAAATCAGGTCTGCAAATGTGTGGGAGTACAATTTTCATTTTTCAAAGCCATCAGAGCCAGCTAAGATGATATTTTGTCCAAATAATTTTGTCCCTGTTTCCATTTAGCAGGCATGACTAAAGAGATTGTGATGTTTCTATCTAACACAAAGTAAGAAGTGATTTATATCTCCATGAAAGTTCTTCCTCCCTTTACAGAAGGGGCATTCCTTCAGAAGACAGAATTTCCTTTGGTGTAATAATTCCAGAAAGAGTGTGTGGGTATGAGTGCACACACGCATGCATGCATTCATTTTATTTATTAAATTTATACGTTGCCCATGAAACGACTCTAGACAACTTACAAACACAAGAATGTGTATAAAGTTAAACTATTACCCTACCATGGAATTAGCTATCATCCTACAATTCAATATTTTTTCAATAATGTCAATATTTAACTTCATGCAAACTGATTACTAGTGCTACATTCAGAAGGAAGTCTTCTGTTGAAAAAATAGTCTTACCTTGCGCAAAGTTCAAGCACCTTTAGAAGATGGAACAACCAGAAATATTGAAATTCCCACCAGATGTCAACTTCGGGCAGCAGACCAAAGTATCTTGTACAGTGTTGCTTCCTGGGAATGTCTTAAAAACATATCTATTAACAAATGTACATTTCAATCTAAAACCGGATTCTCTTTTGTTTTTCTCTTTGATGATATATTTCTTTTCTGAAAACAACAGCAGCAATAATGAATGTTCTTAACTCTGAAGGAATCAGAGAGTACATTGTTGTTTTTGCTCCAAAAGATTGAATAGATAACTCAATCAATGTCTTTATGATAAATACAGTAGCTGTCCATTTCCCCATCACATTGATGAAAATGGATAATTTAAAATACAACTTACTTTCTTCAATAGATGGCCTGTTGTTGAATCTCTATCTCTTTGCATAGAGCATAAATAAAACAACATGTTTTCTCAAGGGCAGTCTCTATTCTTTGCGACATTTTTCCACTGGAGAAACAGATAGCAAAGACATCCACAAACAGAAGTTTGTTTGTTTGTTTGTTTGTTTGTTTGTTTGTTTGTTTATTGACTGGCTGACTGACTTGCCGGTATATACCGCCCTTCTCCACATGGGACTCAGGGCGGTGTACAGCCAGATAAAACACAATATAAGCAGTATCAAAACTTAAAAACAGTTCTAAAAACATTAAATAATGGCTGAATTTAAAAAATATCCAAATAATAAAAACCAATTTGGTATCGAATAAAACCATCTAAAATATAAAATAGTAAGGGGGAGGGGGCTGGGCTAACACGACCTGTATGAAAAGATGTGTCTTCAAGGCACGACGAAAATCACCAAGGTCAGATATTATACGTATCTCTGGGGGAAGATCATTCCAGAGGATGGGTGCTGCCACAGAGAAGGCTCTCCCTCTGGGGGTCGCCAGCTGACATTGCTAGCCGACGGCACCCTGAGGAGGCCCTCTCTGTGGGAGCGTACTGGTCGGTGGGAGATATTCGCCAGTAGATTGTGGTCCTGTAGATACCTAGCTCCTAAGCCATGGAGTGCTTTAAAGGTGGTAACCAACACCTTGAAGTTCACCCGAAAGATCACCGGTAGCCAGTGCAGCTCGCGCAGGAGAGGAGTCACATGGGAGTGCCCCCTCACTCCCATAATCACCCACGCGACCGCATTCTGAACCAACTGGAGTCTCTGGGTGCATCCCAATGGGAGCCCATGTAGAGAGCATTACAGTAGTCCAGGCAGGAAATGACGAGCGCTTGAGTGACCATCCACAGGGAGTCCCGATCTAGAAAGGGACACAACTGGGATATCAGGTGAGCTTGATAGAAAGCCCCCCTGGCGACAGCTTCCATATGATCCTCTAAGGACAGCCATGCATCCAGGAGGATGCCCAAACTGCGAGCCCTTTCCATGGGGCCAGTGTTTCACCCCCAATAACCAGCAACGGACTCAACTGGCTATATCGAGATGCCAGAAGTCACAGCCACTCAGTCTTGGAGGAGTTGAGATTGAGTCTGTTCCTCCCCATCCAGATCCGCATGGCGTCCAGGAACTGGGACATCACTTCAACGGCATCATTGGGGTGGTCTAGGGTGGAGATGTACAGCTGGGTATCATCAGCGTACTGATGGAACTTCACCCCAAAGCCCCAGATGATCTCGTCCAGCGGCTTCACATAAATGTTGAACAGGAGTGGCGAGAGGACTGACCCCTGTGGCACCCCACAAGTAAGGTGCCACAGAGTCGACCTCTGCCCCCCTGGCAACACTGTCTGCGACCGATCAGAGAGGTAGGAGAATCACCATAAAATGGTGCCTCCCATTCCCAACCTCCCCAGTCGGTGCAGCATGATACCATGGTTGATGGTATCGAAAGCTGCTGAGAGATCCCCTATCCCGGGCCCTCCAGAGATCATCTACCGGGTCAGAGGCCGCAAAGGCATGACTTGATCCAGAGCATCGCCAGCCACCCTCTGCTAGGTGGTCGCTAGCTCCTCGACTGAGCCGTGAGACAGAGCCTCAGAAAATGGCTCAAGCGCCATCTGGAACCTATTGGGGTCCATCAGGAGCCTGGGGCAGAACCATTTAATTTGTTCCGCCACCCTGCACCTGGATGTGGCAGTAAGGAAGTTCAACAGAAGGAGAAAATGATCTGACCATGACTAGGGCTCAACAACTATGTCTCCTAAACTCAGATCATCTAACCACTGTCCAGAGGCAAAAATCAGGTTCAGCATGTGTGCATGGGACCATGCACTAATTGGGTCAGGTCCATGGCTGTCATAGAGGCCATGAACTCCCAAGCCATCTCAGATGCCCCACCTGCAGATGGCAGGTTGAAGTCTCCCATGACTATAAGTCTGGGAGTCTCCACTGCCACCTCGGCGATGACATTGAGCAGCTCGGGCAGGGCTGCTGTCATGTGGCAGGGAGCCAGGTATATGACCAGCAATGCCCTCTGTATCCCAGGCCCCCACTTCACAAAGAGGGACTCATAGCCGGCCACCTGAGGAACAGTGGCCTCCCTCGGTACAAACTCCTCCTTAATCAAAACCGCCACACCCCCTCCCCTCTCCTGTGCTTGCAGCTGATGGAATGCTCGGAGGGAAACCCCCCCTCGTGGCCCAACCAGGTCACCGTGACACCCATCAGGTTCGCTCCCCCCTCTTGAACTAACTCACATATGAGGGGGGTTTATTTATCAGAGACCTGGTATTGCATAGCATCAACCGCAGGCCCAGGGCCTGAGTGCCTGTACCACCTAGGACACAGGAAGAGTTATGGGGGTCGGCACTTGCCACCGCTTGAATACAGCATGGGTGCATGCCCCTTACCAAATTTGGCCCCCTGCTCTCGCCGTATCTACCCCTCCCACACAAAACATCGAAGTTTAGTTCCTCACCCTCTTGTACTCCCCCTCCTCCTTTGACCTTCAGTGCCTTCACCCCATGCCCATGCCTACCTGGTGGCCCTATTGTCCCTAAATCACTCTTACACCCTCCCACTCACCTTAAGACCCCATTTAAAAATCCCTTTAAAAACCCCTCACTCTAGTTTTGGCCTGCGCTAGAGGGGAATCACACAGTGCTCTGAGTGCCGCCGTAGAATACATGTAAGATGACACATGGAGCACATCGTTGGAGCAGCAGGCCAGCAGATTTGGGTGGCCCGGATGGTCTGGGCCAATGGACCAGGGGAAACAAACTAAATATAATCCCAAACCAGCCTTTGGAAGCAGGTCCAGTCAAATATCCAGAGAAAATCCAGAGAAAATAATGGAGTCAGGGAGGGAAAGGGGGATGGCAAAGTCATTGGGGACAGTGTTCCAAGTTCCGTGGCAGGCTGGGATAACCATGGGGCCAAACAATGTAAGGACCCCAGTCCACTCCCCCCGGGTCCATGGGGGGGGGGAGTCCTCCTTGGGAACAAACCCTCGGGGCAACCTCCTTCACAGCCAGCCTGTCCAGCCAAAACCTCCCCCAACTTCCAGTGACGATTCGGTGGCTTCAGGCACCTCCAATGGCTGCTGTGCGGTTCCATTTCTTCCCTTCTTTGGCCAGCCACGGCCCACCACCAACACTGGCTCCGCCAGGGCATCTCTACTCCTTCTGGGCCCAAAATGCCCCAGGGAGAAGCCCCTGCACTAACTGGCAGGCCCTGGGCCAGTGCCGCCGCCATCACCATGAAGCTGATTGACTCCCAGTTTAAACTTATTTCAGCACTACATGAAGTTAGCTTAAGGAATTCAAGACAGGAACTAGGATATAGCAGAATCTGTTTTCCAACAGAAAGGAATGGTTGAAGGGCCCATAAAGGGCATGAACTGCTCCTGATTCTGCTTAATGGTAGGATAGTATTAAACTGTGGTTTATTGAAGAATAATTGCTATTTATTAGAAAATGATACAAATCACTTTTGAACAGAAATTATTCTTAGGTTGGGTTAATATCTTTGCCTTTTTGCATATTGCAATATTGTCAGAATGGCACAACTCATAACTTCAAATTAGACCCAATATGTTGTTTTTAGATTTCACTGATAAGATTTATGTTCAGCTTCTCTGTGTGTAAGACAGGTAATAGATTGTGACAGCAGAAATTTAAACCTAAATATCTTGTGCTCTGAATTTAATCAGTTCTGAATTACTCAGTCTCTTAATTATGACATCAGTGTTTCATACTCTGTTGTGTAATTTTTCCTGGGTGGTGACCATAATATCATTTGATTGGTTGATTGACTGGCTGGTTTGAAAAATGACTATTGTAAAATAATCCCCACCTCTGTTTGAGTGAATACTATTAATATTAAATATAACAAACTTATTTACGAACTCTATCAATGTTTCTAAGACTTTTGATCCTTGAAGCAGCAGAATAATTTAAACCATCTGCAGATTAGAATTTGAAACAATATTTATTGTTCCACTCAAAATGTCCAGTATATATAGTTTAGCCTTCTTAATCTGGTGTCTCAAAATACATTGAGTGATACATTTTATTATTCCCTGGAATTTTGGCAGAGATTTTTCTTAGTAAAGTACTCTGAAAGTGAAAACTAGATTATAAAACCATAGTGGCTCAAAATGATGGCATTTGTAATCATAGCTGGAAGATACTATGTTGTGAGGCAGATGAATTTTCCACCCAGCCTTGAAAACAATGGCCACTAAAATTTAACTCATGGATACTTACTTTCAATATTCCATTTTCTCCTTTATGAAGGGGAATGGTCCAGTCCTAACCTCTCTGTTTGGGAGTGGACCTTCTAAAAATAATTTTGCTTCTAGGATGCTGGTTCATGGTGGGAGAGGCAGTTCATGGCCTAATAGAGCAAATGCACCCAACTGAATAAGTAGTTAAGTAAGCTCTCCATGCTGAATCTATGCCTATGTCTTGCAGGTGAGAGAACATTTCAAAGTTAGTCACCAGTTCAGGTTAGCATGTTAGGCCTCCAAGTACTTAGATGGTGTTGATAAGTTTTCTTTGAGTTACTTTAAACAAATTTAAAAATCCATCATTTTTATAGGTCATTTCCCCTCACATGTGTCCTATTGATTCCTTTGGGAAGAAAGAATTAAAAGCTTTATTATGATGATATTTGCAAATTTGCAAGATGGCCGCGGTAGCTGAGCTTGCTCGAGCCACGGGCTCGTGGGGTTAGATTGTCAGGGGGGATTTCAGGGTGTAGGGGTGGTTAATTCTTGCCCCAAACCCTCTTTTTGGCAAGAGACCGCCCTGTAGCACCTGTAGCACCCCCGTTGGATTAGCTAAGGGGTTTTGCACCCCTGTGGAGCCTCCGGAATCATCCTACCTCTAGAAGGTGCGGGAGCGGCGCGCGCTGGAATGGCGGCGGGCAGCAACGACGGCGCTGTGGTTTGATCGCGGCGGTGGCGCACGCGGCCTTTCTTCCTGGCTGAGGGCTTCCCCAGGGCTTCCCCAGGGCGCCCCTTTGTGAGGAGTGTGGAGATGGGAGCTACGGCTGCAGTGAAGATGGTGGTGAGCAGCGGAAGGCGGCTAGCGATGGCGGCAGCGTTTGGTTTCATCGGATGGGGTCTGGCGGCGGCCTGTTGGAGCGGTGGTGGTCGCCATTGGGGGGCCTGTCCCGCCCTGGTTCCATCGGCTCGCCTGCACTGCTGTTTCGGCAGGCGGCGAGCGGCGGCGGTGTCCGATGGCGCTGGACGGGGTTTGGCTGCGCTGTACGAGGGCGTCTGGCGGCGTTTGGCGGTGGCCCAGCTGGGCCATCGTTGGTCATCGTTGTGGGCCGGCTCTGCAGCATTTTTCCATCGGCTGGCTGCTTTTGACGGTTGGGAGAAAAGGTGATGAAGAAGTGAGGAGGGAATTCCATCGGAGGAAAGGGGGTCTGGAGTGACTGACTTTGTTGGTTGGAATCCCTCCCCCCCCCTTCGGCTTGGAGTGGGAGTTATGGAGGCCGAAGTAAAGGCAGAAGGTGAAAGAACTTGGCGGCTTCCAATCCGACTATAATTTATTGTAGCTGTTGCTTGAAGAACTGCAGGCCTTTTAGGCCATTTGAAGCTTTCGATTGACTTTTACAGCCTGAAGCGCTCGGACTTCTAGGGTTGTCCCTAAGATGGCGGCAATAACATTCTGCTGCCATGGATAATGCAGGTACTCCTGTGCTTAGTATCTACTTAGAGGGCACCCTTGGAGCGTAAACATCTCGGCTGTATGCTCGATGGCCTGCAAAGGATGCTGGCGGCTGCCTCTGGCTGACTGCCTTTAGTCTGGTCTCCAGGCTTAACCATCACCCCCCACCTCCCTTTTCTTGTATTTATGAGGGTTGTACCATCTATTTTCATCTGCCCTGAAATGCCCTGTTCAGTCTTTCCCCTATACCCTTGTGGCTCTTTGCACAGAGCAGCTTATTTTTTAAATTTAAATTTTATTATTGTATATATTTATTATTATGCTGGTCTATACCGCGGAGCAGCTTCGGGCCCTGAGGGACCTCCCCTCCTCTCAGAGTATACCCGTTAAGCTGCCCAGGACCGTTCTCGATGACGGGAAGGGATACCCGGAGAGAAG